>JAATLQ010004750.1:8398-32431 GCA_013421005.1 Heliconius erato x Heliconius himera | reverse complement strand
AAAAAATCTTTAATCCACCAGGGATATGGGGTAAATATAGGTTCAAAAGTGTTGACTATTCATGAAGCCCAAGGCCTGTCAAATGCAACGGTTATAATAGTGAACACAAAGTCGACGAAATTACAACTACATGACAGCGTTTCACACGCAATTGTAGCAATAACGCGTCACACAGACAGATGTTCCTATTACACCAGTGGTGACGACGACGCTATAAAAAGGCTTATTCGGAAGGCAACAGAAGCAACGACAAAAGATATTGCGGAGTATAATTTAACTCTTCAATTCCCAGTGCCACCTGTAGGTGACAGTAGTTAAATATTTTTTTTCTACCATATGACAATTTATTATTGAATTCTATCATTATTGTAGCAAAGACAACTAGTAAGACTATTCATATTTTTTTTTCTGGCAAACCTAACCATATGACATTTGTCAAATTTCATCAGTTGTTTCGCGCGGATTTGAAACATTCTGAGTTTGTGTTATTTCGTGGAGTACCCAGTGAAATAAAAATGCCCAGACTGTAAGTATTGTCTTTTTTCTTGTTGCATATAGTAAATGAATATATTCGCTATAATATAAATGTATTTTATAATAAAAATAAATGATACCATCTTCGTTCACAGCGTTGAAAATATGCCATGGCACCTGTGGGTGACACTGGGCATTATATTAGCTTTACTATTCTGAAATTATTCTAAATAATAACAAGACTGTTGTTTACTTTTGGTCTTATCGCTATGTAGTGATATTATTTTAGAGCTGATTTTTATTACTGGTTGACGTTTAGATGAGATTGCCGAGAAGTTGCACGCCGAGGAGGACCTAGGCGATATTCTTTTATTTCCTCCTCATGATGGTGAGGTGACTGATGAAGACAGTGGAGATGAAAATGACGCTAGTATTCTTCATTTCTCTAGTCATAGTCGTTAGCCTTATCAGGGTGCATCCGGCCCAAGTCTCAAAAAGCAACTCGACTTGGGCCTAGGAGCTGCTGCTATTTTAGAACTTCACTCAAGATTATCACCAGAATTAGGACCATACAACTTGTACTTTGACAATTTTTTTACTGGTTTACCACTGCTAAAGTACTTGCGAGAGGAGCATGTTGGGGGTACTGGTACTGTTCGGGAAAACCGCCTGGAGAATTGCAAAATGCCAAACTCAAAGGACATGAAAAAAGAGCAAAGAGGCAAGCTTCCTCATACAGCTTCTAATAAAATTGTAGTCGCTAAGTGGCATGATAATAGTATCGATACCATTGCATCTACCTGTCACGGAGTGGATCCTATCACAAAAGTAGATCGGATTGGTTTTGTACATAAAAAAGGGCTCAAATTCAAGTCGATTGCCCAGCAATTATCATTTATAAAATACATGGGCGGAGTTGACCGTTTTGACGTTAACTCTATGAGGATAGGTCTTCGTGGCAGAAAGTACCACCACTTTTGCTTCCCTCACTTTGCTTTTGGTATAGATGCAGGTTGCCAAAATGCATGGCTGATCAAAAGGCAGTCTGAAATCAACTGGACCTACTGCAATTTTCCGCGGGGTGTGGTAACGACCTACCTCCAAAAATATGGTAAGCCTCCCACCCGCAATTCTGCCTATGGTGTTCCAGTACAGATGAGAGTACCTATAGAAGTAAGGTGTGCTGGAATTGCGGACGACCATACAAAAATCGATTGCTCACAGCGTAGAAACGGATATTGTTACCAACGCACTAGAAAAATGTGCGCTAAGTGCAATGTCGGTTTGCACCTAAAGTGTTGGTACATGTTCCATCATAAATAAGTATCATATTATATATTATACTTTTTATTTTTTTATATAAATAATTATTCTAAAAGTTGACTTTTATTTCTACCGAAAAAATAGAGATATCGTGTTAGTCCTTCAGAGTCCTAACTTAAGATAATGCTCCGTGTCACCTATAGGTGACACCCTCAAAAAAACAACACGGTTGTTTTTTTTTTTATTGTCTTTACCAAATGCATCTAAACTACTTAAGCAAAAAAGAAAAGCAAAATTTATGTTGTAGTAGACATGGGAATTGAAGGGTTAAAGATGGCCATTGTAGGGAACTATTATTTACATTTATAGTTTATTTAATGTTTCATATTTATATATTTCAATATTGTAATTTATTTATTTATCAGTTATATACACACGTAAAATCATACATACATTTAATAGAATTTATATATTTTATAGTATTCGTATTTAGTATATTTATATGAAAGCGCTCGCTGCCATCGACCGAACCGGTAAGGCGTTCAACATTCACGCCTACCCCCTTGTCGACGGCATATTTTATTCTCACAGTCGATGCTTGCCACTCGATGCGCTTTCCATACGTTCCTTTGTTTTATATAGTATTTCATTCTAAATTCGTATCTTTCGTGTTCTGTTATATATATATATATATATATGTTTGTGGTTGACTTTCTTATATACTGTACCGTGTTTAATTGTGATTTTACTATTTGTGTTATCACTGTATGTACATTTAAAGTGGTGTTGATTAAACTCAGTGATAAATATGAGTAGACTTTTATTCTTCCATCATCAACACTACATTGGTATATCAATGTAGTGTTCCATCATCAACACTTCATTGGTACACAAAATGGAAGCCAGGAGTCGTATGTGGTGGCCTTATATAGATAAACAGATTGAAGAAAAGGTGGGTTCGTGCAGCTTGTGTACCTCTTTCCGCCGTGCCTCGCCGCGAGTGCCACTGACTCCCTGGCCTTATCCCGAACGTCCATGGGAAAGAGTACATCTCGATTTTTTTACGTTGCACGCCAAAAATGTTCTTATCGTAGTTGACGCACATTCCAAGTGGATTGAATGTTATCCTATGTCTTCGACAAATAGCGATGCCGTTATTATGAAGTTGTATGAATTATTTAGTAGATTTGGTTTAGTTCACACTCTTGTTACAGATAACGCAACGAATTTTACTTCGAATCAGTTTAATAATTTTTGTATAAGTAATCATATTAAACATGTCACGACTGCACCTTATCACCCAACTTCAAATGGCCAAGCTGAAAATACGGTTAAAACTGTTAAAAAAACACTAAAAATTATTTTAAAAAGTGAGTCTAACCAAAGAGATATAAACGTAAAATTATTAAATTTTTATTTGATTACAGAAATTCAACACATTGCACTACGGGATATTCATCTGCAGAACTAATGCTCGAAAGGAAGTTGCTTTCCACATTAGATTTTTTAAAAGATACACGAACTTCACCTAATTCGATGTCGTTGGCATTTGCTGCTAAAGCAACAGTTAATTATAAACAAGATTTACAAAGTAAACGGTGTACGCAATGTTAGTTTTAAAATAGGGGACCAGGTTCTAGTTAAACATTTCTTTAATAATGGTAATAAATATACATGGCACTTAGGAGTAATTAGAAGTAAGATTGGTTCTAGACTTTTTATGGTATATATTCCAGTGTTAAATGTATTAATTAAGAAACATTGATTGAGGCCGGTCGTGGCGCAGCGGCGGAGGTGTGACTGCAAAACCGACTGGTTGTGGGTTCGATCCCCACTCGAGGAGATGAAATATTTACTTAAATTTATATTTCCATTTCTTCGCTCTGGTGTCGAGGTTAAGCGCGGCGTTGAGTTCTGCCACTCATCACGCAATGCCTCCAGAATTCGGCAGAAAGTGGGGAACGGAGTATCTTAACACTAGGTTCCCTCTGCCTACCCTGCTGTGTGCGGGATACAGCGTGAAGCTAATTTATTTTATTTATTTAAGAAACATTTTGATCAGTTGTTAAAGTATACTGGTGTGACTTGTTTTCCAAAAACAGATGATGACGGCCCAGTGGCAAATTCTAAAACTACATTGGATCAAGTGGGGGAGAGAGAGGAGTTATCGGAGGAAACAAATCATTTGATTCTGAAGTTCAAAAAAATGTAGACCAGAGTAATAAATCCAATGTAGGCTCAAATTCTATGATGGGCACATTACCTGTTGTTGATAAAAACAATCTCATGTTACCTAGTGAGGACACTCCTCCAGCGTCGGTCACAGCAGAGTGGCCGAATGTATCCTATTCGTAAGGCACGAAATCAAAAATTTGTAAAATTGTAACAAGGCTATTATTTTCTATTACTTGTAAATTTTATAATTGTTTTTTTTGTATATTTTTATATTATTGGTGGAGGGATGTAGTGATTATTATAGATTGTGGGTAAGTTCAAATATACGTTAGTCTCGTACGCTAGTCGATACAAATATAAGTGAGTAGTGAGGATAGTCAGTTGTGATCGGATAATAAACGGGTACACCTCAGCTTGTATTTTATTCAAATCTATCTCGAAAATACTACAATTATATAGCAAGTATTCGTATTTAGCTTATTTACAGGTGCTCGCTGTCGTCGATTGAACCGGTAGGGAGTCGTAATATTTACTCCTACCCCCTTGTCGAGGGAATATTTTATAACTAACTATTTTATAACAAAATCTCAAATGAGAATGCTGAAGTTATTGAGAACGCACTTAATTTTTTTTACGTTTCACACTTCAAAACGTTTCAAAACTTACGTTAAACTATAATCCACTGATCAATTACTCAAATACCTTTGAGCACGGCTGGTACGTTTCCATACAAGTAAGTAGTAGGGATTCGGGAGTTCTGGCTCAAAGCCTGGGCGGAAGTCATCGGCCAAAAGAAGACTGCAATAGATTAAGAAATGTCTATACTAATGCAATGAAACGCCGTAAAAATAAAAAATGTGGTCAGGCCGCTAAATGTATTAAGCCGTGGAAGTATGAAGAGCATGATGTTTTCACAGCCGCATATGGAAACTCGACCAACAGTAACAAATCTTCAGTCACCGCCAGAATCTCAATCAGATATTACTCATGCAGAAGAATCGCAAGATAGCACTCAACTTCAATCAAACAACCGCTCAGCAATACCATTATTTAGTTTCTCGCAATCTATCACATCATTAAGAAATAAAACCAACTTAAATGATCTATATGATTTGATGAAGGCTTTGCATGATTTGCGACTCCAAAAGCAACTTTCTAAGCAGAGAGATAAAGATATAGATGAAACCTAAATTTCTAAACAAAACATGAGCAAAGCCGTCAAAAAACCCCCTAAACTCGACCAGTACAAAATAAAATTAGAAATACACACAGCTATATCGCAACCCGAAATACGTATGTTGGAAGCACAGGCCGAAATCTGCAGAACACCAATCAATGTGACTCGCCAGATTATTTCTCAGCCGCTACAACAAGGACTGCAGCCACCCGTTCACCCATCCACATCCATGCCAACATACTCAAGCACATCATCCTTCATCTTTTTAACACCTACATTACCCACATCTCCAATGGAAACAGCGACTGTGGAATTGGAACGACGGCCTCCAAATTGTGTAGAAGAAAACATCTCGTCATATTATGCTAATGTAGATTTTTCTGATGAAGATAATTCATATCAAAAATAAAAATCTTACCTTAAACATACACCAAGTCTCTCTTTTGTCCCAATGGGTTTAGGAAATTTTGTACGTAAAATACGTACAAAATGTCTTCTTCAATCTAAAAAACTATGAATTCTCTCAAACTGTGCTTTAGCTAGCACAGTTAAAAACACACACATTCACATTCTAAAATATTAATGATTTTTTTCAGCATCACTCTCAAGTTCTTTAACGAGACAATGAAACTCGCCTTTAGTCTCTCTTTTTGTATTTACTGGATATATCCAATATCTTCTTCTCTTTCTTCGTTTAATTAGAAGTGTTGCCAGTGCCAATCACTGCATATCTTCTTCATAATTTGAATCTGAATCGGATGATTCATGAACAAACATTGCGAATGTGTAAACTCTCTCAGAGCTATAACGGAACTGATTAAAAAATGCGTCATAATTAAAGAAGAGTTAGCAATATGGGCAAACGAAAGAAGAACAATCAAGGAGAAAGTCAAAGAAAAAAAAACACCGAATTATTTCATCGAGTTCCGATGACGAACAAGAAGGTAAAAAATAAATCGATGCGAAAAACTTACGGGCTTGTATCTGTCGATGTATGAAAAAACTAACGCATAATGTGATGCGAGCGGCGAGTCGTTTGTGTCGTATCTGTCACGCTAATAATTACTTATTTTGAACCATTTAATTTGGTCTGATTATAAAATGGAGACAAAAATTTACTATCTACATAAAATTATATTACTTTATTAGTGATTAGAGCAACTTGCGGGGTTGCAATACTGTCGATCTGTTTTGTATTCACAATTTGGCAAATTTGGCGCCTTTGGCTCACGTAGGTCTAATGACCTTTCTGTCAGCTTTTTGTACAATGAAGAATTCTTGAATATACCAGAGTCACTGTTTTACCGTAGACACCTATGTCAACCTACACAAAACAATGTGGAGACTGAGTTTTTTTTTTCAAATATCGTGAATATTTTATACTACTTTTCTTTCGTTGGTTCACTCATAGCAATGGGTCTCAATTTTCTCCAAATAGTTTCACATACATGTGGTATTATAGTAGCCACAGTAGATTTGCCAAGTCTGTAATCGTAGCTTAATGTCCCAAGTGAGCATCCTGTGGCCAAATATTTGAAAAAAGAACATGAACTATTACTAACCACTGTTTTTTTTTCAGCGTCATTCCTTTAAAAGAAATGGAAGAGTTTACGAGATAATTACATGAGAGAGGTGAAGAAAATGAAGACTATTAAATCTGGATCAGGAGCTTCCAAAACTTCGTCATATATTCATTACAACAGACTACGATTTCTAAAGGCATCTATAGCCAACAAAGATACAGAAAATAGTTTCGATGCTAATAACGCCTCAGCTTCGTCAGAAGTTGCTGAAATAGAACTAATTCCTGCCTTTAATACTCCTAAATCTACACCAAAAAAAAAACAAAAGGTAAAGTTCTGCTGACGAAAGATTTGCAAGCATATTAGAGCAGAGTTTACACAGAAAAATGTTTCGCACCCAAAACAAGATGTTTTGTTTGTCACTCATTAAAGAGACAATAAAATCCTGGAATATAGACTTCATACTAAAATTAGCATTTATAATTTAATCTTACAGAACCAGGCATTTGAAAATCAAAATTATCGTAACCCGGAACCACCGCGAAGAAATTACTTGTCACAAGAACAGCGTCACCAAGCTGTTGAAGGCTTTCAATATCATGGTTATAGATCACAGCAATCTGTATGCCAAATAATTTAGCACATTATGATTATACTATCGCCAGTAACACACACTCCATCGCCAGCACCAACTAATGCCAGCAATGAATCAGAGTTAGAGTTATTCTGCGAGTAACAAAGTTTTTTTCTTTATATTTCTTTTCTTAACAAGTTAATTTGATTTTATTGATTTATACATATGTTGATTAATAGAAATGTATATAGATATGTTGACAGTTACCTCAATGTAATTATGAGTTTTTCTTCTGGTGAAATGCTATATCGCGTGATGACTTGATGGACATTCTGAAGTAGTTAATAAATTTGGGTCCGAATTGCCTTAATTTAGGATACAAAATTATGTACTGGCTTTCAGTCAGCCTGTGTGACAAAATTGGGTGGGCCCAACATCTCCGTCTTCTGTCGCGTCGGTTCAGCCGTCGGTATAAAATCACCGCTAAAACTGTTTTTACCTCCATCTCCGGCAAATGTAGAACTCTACTGAAATCTATGAAGGCCACGACAACACGCGTTTAACGCCTGACAAGCGCGTGTTATGTGAACACTATACAAAAATTTAGCGCACGTTCAGCGCGCGTTGAACGCTTGTCATCTGAACGTAGCCTAAGAAATATTTAAGATTTAAATTTAACGATATCCTATACCAATTTAATTGTTCACCGTTTGGTCTCTCTACAGCTCCTTATGTATTTATAAAAATATTAAAAACAGTAGCTAAATATTTGAGATCACGCGGCTTTATTTCTAATTGGTATCTTGATGACGATTGTTATATAGGTCGTAATTACGACGAATGCGAAAGAATATATATTACGAAAAACTTATTAGAAGCGGGTTTTATTATAAACTATAACAAAAGCAATTTAGTGCCGAGTCATCAAAAAAAATAATTAGTATTCGATTTTGATTAAAAAATATGAGATTAGGGTTACCTAATAATAAAAAACAAAAAATAAATAATATAATTAAGAAATTTATTTAATTTAAATCATGTAAGAAATATGAGAATTTGCTAAATGTATCAGTGTTTTAACCTCTGCTTGTCCTGCATTTCATTATGCATCTTTTTATGCGAAATGTTTTGAAACATATAAATATCAATGTTTACTTAATAATGATAGTTATGAACAAATTATTTCCTTGCCAGATAGTTTCAAAAGTAATATGTTTTGGCGGTTAAATAATATAGATTTTGGTTATAATCCTTTGAAATCTTGTAATTATGAACTAGAGATATTCTCAGACGCATCAAAAACGGGTTGGGGAGCATATTGTAACGGTATAAGTACTGGAGGTTATTGGGATAATATAGATAAGAAACTACACATAAATATTTTACAACTTAAAGCAGCATTTTTTTATACTATAATAATTTTCTAAACATTTAGCAAATAAAGAAATTTTATTAAGAATTGATAATATTACAGCTATATCATTATCGTATTAATAAAATTCGATTTCCACATCTCAGCACGAGAGATATGAGAATGGTGTGAATGACGGAAAATCATAATATTTGCTTCATATATTAATACATTTAAAAATGTAGATGCTGATCGTATGTAACGAAAATGAATTTCAGACACCGAATGGGAACTTAATTATTATGCTTATAGAAAAATAATCTCTAAACTTGGCGCCCCGGAGATAGATTTATTTAAACGTAAATGTAACACTAAATGTAAAAAATTCATATCTTGGAAACCTGATCCAGAATCTATGGCTGTTGATGAGCTTACTGTATCGTGGTCAAATTTATTATTTTATGCATTTCCACCTTTTTCGCTCATATCAAAAATATTACAAAAAATAATTATAGATAAGGCTGATGGTATTGTAGTCGTTTCTAATTGGCCAACTCAACCTTGGTTCCCTTTATTTGAAAAGCTATTTTGTGGTAATCCTATCTCATTTAGTCCACACAAACTGTTATCTCTTTTCAGACTTAGCCGCAAGATTGTCCGAAAAATATTATTAAATATAATAAATAGTACGCAGTAGACGTTTTAGAAGAGATTGACATTTATTGTAATGTAAATATATAATTACATAACTTGGACATAGATGGCTCTAGTGGAAAATATTTTTATGTGTTGTTATAAGATTAACACCTCCGCTTAACAAAATTAATAAATAATCTAAATTAGCTAAAGTCAAAACAAAAAAAAACACAAATATTGTAAAATAGGTAGAATGCCAAGTTTTTAAGCAAAATATTTATGTTTGACATTTCAGACAATCAATTTAACAAAATTATTTGCTACAGCTTCCCTTATTTTATTTTGGTATCTAATATCAATGTGTTTTGATCTCCGATGAAATGTAGGATTCAAAATTAATTATTGTGCACTTTGACAATCATTATATAAAACAATAGGTTCTAAAATACCTAAAATTTCAAACAATAATTTTTTTAAATAAATAGCCTCCTTCCTGGCTTCTGATATTGAAATATATACAGCTTCTGTTGAGGACAGTGCTACATTTCTCTGCGTTTTACTACAAATGAGACAACAGCATTTGACGTCTTAAAACTAAAACCAGAAAAAGACTTTCTATCATTACTATCTGAACCCCAGTCTGCATCTACTTAACCCTTAATATAAGACTCATCTTTCCCAGACATTGTATATAGTGTAAACTATCTTGCCAGTTTACACTATATGCAATGTCTGGGGGCCTAGCCAAGTGCCATTTCTAACTTTCTGAACGATATCAAAATGTATGGAGATGTAGAAAAGTCGACGATGGAATAAAAAAACCGTAGCCAAATGACACTTCCGTTCAACGTTATCGAAACGATCGCGACGATAGCGCCATATCCATAGAGCAAAGCATTTTTTCAAAGTGTCAACGGAAAAGTGGTAGCCAAGTGGCCTTTTTTGACATTTACGCGCGGAATATAACGCTTTATCTTTACGTTCAACTTTCGATCGCGAGAATTTAGTAGAAAGCAACTATAACATGGCGGCCCTTAGTCACTTGTGAGCAGACTCTCGACTTGTGAACTTGTGTAATTGTGTATAATACTTACGGTATTATAGAATTAATAGTTATTATTTTTAAAATGCACCGTTTAAATTTGTTATGGCAAGCTCAAAATGAGGAAGTGTGGCTCAGACGCCAACGGAGGTTGAAAAGTCGATATCGGAGACGATTGAAGAAATGCCGGAGAAGACGTTTGTGCAGCAGTTCCGCATGAGCAAGATTCTTTACCTAACTCTGTGTGAAGAGTTACGAGAATTAGGTAAATTAAAAGGGTCTTATGAGATTCCAATAGAGCTCAAGGTAAGAAATTACCCTTTGACAAGTTGTTCCTAGTTGGAATTATTTCAGTTGATGTTCATGAATTCAATAACATATTTATATGTATTTTAGGTTTTGTGTGCCCTTACTTTTTTTGCCACGGGGTCATACCAACGTATTGTTGGCGTGTCAACCCAGCTTACGCAACGCACGGTAAGCCGTTGTATTTCGCAAGTTGTGGAAGCATTGAACCACTCTGCCATTATGGCAAAGTGGATAAAGTTTCCACAAACCCAACAAGACAGAGATCGCAAAAAACAAGAGTAAGTCTCTGAACATATTTATAAGTGAAACTATCTCGTAAAGCTATCTTTAATTCTGTAATTTTTTTTTAACCTATATTACTTTCATACTGTTTCATATTTCATAGATTTGGTTTGCCAGGTGTGGTAGGGTGCATAGATTGCACTCACATATCATTAGTGAGACCGACAGAAAATAAACACCTATATTTTAACAGAAAAGGTTATCATTCACTAAGGCCCCTACATACACCTATCTAGAGATTGGATAGGTGTATGTAGGGGCTATCTAGTGATTGGATAGGTGTATGAAACAATCTAAGATTGACGTTGGAGATAGGTTATTAATATTGGGCGTTAATGTTCAAATGGTATGTATATGTCTACTAATCTATTTAATATTTTTTCTTATTTAATATTGATTATATGGCCTTTGAATTGATTTTAAATAATTTTATTTAAATTTATCCCAGGTTTGTGACAGTGATTTGCAAATTTTGAATGTGAATGCGAAGTTTGGTGGCGCTTCACATGACTCACATATATCGTCAACAAGCAGAGTTGAAGCATATATGCGTGAGCTTCATCTAAGAAATAAACAAGTGTAGTTATTAGGTGAGTTTTACTTATTCATACAATTCATATTCCTTAATTTATATCACTACAAACACATGCGAAACAAATAACTTTGCAATTTCAACAAATTTCTCAAAATAATTCTAAATGATTTGATCATAGTGTCCATAAGTAATAAATCTATGAATTTATGCATGCTTATTAACAATATTTTAAATTAATAAAATTTACAGGTAATTCAGGATATCCACAACGGCCGTGGCTCATGACCCCTATACTAAATGCAGTGGAAAATTCAAGGGAACACACATATATGCAAAGGCATATACAAGGCCGGAACTGCATTAAGCGTTGCTTTGGGCTGCTCAAAGCAAGATGGAGATGCTTGTTAAGACACAGAGTACTTCATTACCATCCTCATGTTGCAGGAAATATCATAGCAGCATGTTGTGTACTTCATAACATGGCCTTAAAAGCCAGATTGCCACCACCAACCTCTCTTCCTGCTGAACAAGAGGATGATAATGATGATACCCTGCATCCTTCCACTTCCACTGCAAATACAAATGATATTGTCCAGGGCAGAGCAATGTTGACTGCTTATTAAGGAGAATATAATATTAGATATATTTATACAAAATTATTTTTATTTATTTTATTACACTTACAATTTTTATTATTTAATTTGTTTTTAATTTTTGTATTATAATAAATTGATTACTAACGTGTTTAGTATATGCTTTACCTACATTTTTTAAAATTTAGTTGTATTTAGATTTTTAATTTCTGTGTTATTTAGTTTTTTTTATATTTTTGTGATTGTGCTATAATATTGCTTCCTAGAATTTTTATCATTTAATTTAATTTTCAATATTTTTGTATTATATTACTTACATTTTTTAACATGTATTTGTATTTTGCACTAAAGTGACATCGTTTGTGACATTGGCTACCAAATTATCGTTTTCTGTAATTATTATTGCCAACGCGTACAGAAAGTTAGAAATGACACTTGGCTAGGCCCTCTGGTCTGGTTAACACTGGCGACTTTTGACTTTTGTTGAGAATTGTGACTCCATAACTCAATATGTTACTCAGATTATAGAAACTGGACAAGGACTACAAGGGACAGGATTCAAGATAACAGATGAATGGATTGGTTCATTAATGTTAGCGGGATTGCCTGAAAAATACAGTCCTATGTTAATGGCAATTGAACATTCCGGTATTGAAATAAGTGCTGACGTCATAAAAACATAAGTTGATGGACATGTGCAGTGATATTGGAACGGTTTCCGAGAACGCTTTTGTCGCAAAATACGTCAACAAAAATAGTCAAAGACAATCTGTCAATGATATGTCAAAAGTTGTCAAAGTCATAAAATATTACAAATGTAAACGAATCGGTCACTAAAAAAAATCTATGTCGTAATAACGTTCTAAAGCATTCAAACGCATCTAGTGCCTTATTTTTAAACGGAAGATTTAATAGTAATAATGGTACATAGATAGTGGAGCTAGTCAACACATGACTGCAAGAAAAAACAACATTTTGAATCAATCATATGAACACGAAATAAGAGAAATAATGAAACGCAGAATTAGTGGAAGGTGTGTACAGATTATACACTAGGAAAACAGAACAGATATTAGCAGCTATAGCCATTGCCTCAAGTGCCATCTGTGCATGGGACACATAAACAGTGTCAGTTTAGATAAGATGAAAGACGGAGCAGTTACATGTTGCGAAGGAAAACAGCTAAAAGTTTGCCGTTTAGTCATGGAGTAGTGCACCTCTAGATATAATACCAATGGAGTCAACTTTCATTGGAGGAGCGAGGTATTTTCTTATTTTTATCGACGACCAGTCAGTCAGTACAGTTGCATGGTTTTTGTTTATTTCCTTAAAGCAAAAAGTGAAACTTTTAAATTTTTTAAGCAGTTTAAAAATATGGCTGTAAAATCAAAAAGGAAGAAAAAATTAAATATTAAGGACAGACAATGGCCTAGAGTTCTGTAGCGAAGAGTTTGAAGAATATTTGAAAGATGCAGGTATAATTCATCAAAAAACTAATGTTTATACTCCTCAACAGAATAGTTTGAGTTTGAAAGAATGAACAGATCATTAGTAGAAAAGGCAATATGCCGGATTTTTGATGCTGGTTTACATAAAAAATTTTGGGCAGAGGCTATAAATACTTCTGTCTATTTAAAAAATAGATCAGTTGTAAGTGGATTAAAAGATATAGCTCCATATGAAGTTTGGACATGGAATGAATCTGATCTGAGTCATGTCAGATTTTTTGGAACCTGGCGAACCAGACCTCGGAGTAGTATTGAATAACTGTATTCGATACGACTCCGAGGTCTGGTTTTGCGATTCTATTATTACGACCACTTCCAAGGCACATGAAACATATTTTATATTTTGATAATTTCTACACGAATATTCCTCTGCTACATTATTTAACCAAAGAAGAAATTTATTGTCTTGGCACGGTACAGAGAAACAGACTGGAAAGATAATAAGCAAGTTCTATTGCTTTCTACTTATGTTGGTACAGAACCATCAGAGACTATAACCCTTTACAATAAAAAATTAAAAACGAATTTAGTAGTAGCATGTCCTCGAGTCATAAAGGAGTCATGGGAGGTGTTGATCTGATGGACAGCTTCATAGGTCGATCGTATTGGAAAAATCAAGAAAGTGGACAACAATACTGTTCTATCACCTCTTAGACATGACTGTGATAAATGCTTGGATACTGTACAAAAAAGTAAGTAAAGCAAATGGAAAATCCCGGAAGGACATTATAAAGTTAGCAGACTTCAGAACCGAGCTTGCAGATACCTTATGTCCGTATCAAAGTCGAAGTCGTGTCAGAAAATAAAAGAGGAAGACCTAGTACCAGCAACTGCTGGCCAAGAAGGGATATCTGCGCCGTCTAAAAAACCACGGGCGGATATACAAGTCCTGCCCTCTACTGACGTACGTTGAAATCGTATTGGCCATGAGAAAATATTTATGAATTCAAGAAATAAATGTAAATATAACAATTGTAGGAAACCTACTTCTTGGATTTGTAATAAATATAAAGTTTATTTATGCCATAATAAAAGTAACCAATGTTTCGCATTATTTAATGCCTAAGAGCATTATGTATCAATCGGACATTTTTATGGGCTTAATGCCTAAAGTATCGAAATTGATACCTGTTTTTTGTTTCAAAATATATACATAAAATATATGTTGCGTTTTTTTTTATTATTTTTCCTTTAAAATTATATTTGAAAAATCAGGCTTCTAAGGGTTAATATTTTTTTTTCGTTACAGTGTCAAGGGGATGCTGGATCTCTCTGATCACCTTGGTTTGTCTAAAGCAACCACTAGCCGGATCTGTGCCCGAGTTGCACGTGCACTTGCTCGACATTCATCTGCTTTTAATAAAATACCAAGTACTTTTTCTTAAGAAGAGCACATTATGAGAATTTAACGTAATACGAAGCTGTTACACTCCAAGATACTTTACTTAAACAACACAATTCTTCCGAGTTAAAATATTATACTGTTTATCACAAGTAACCTGTGATGTGCATCTCCGCATCCGTGATATTGTTGCCAGATGTCGAGGCAGCACTCATGACGTTAGAATATTTAATGAATCATCAATGAAAAAGTGTTTCGAAAGGGAGTAATTTAAAGGGCGATTTTTAAGTGATTCTAGGTACAAACTAGAAACATATCTCTTCACTCTTATCCTAAAACTTCAAAACCGAAGCGAGCAAAATAATAGGTTGGGGAAAAAGAAATCCATTATTTTCTCGGTAAGTGGCTTTAGTGATCGATATCTCGAAAAGCGTCTATCAAACAATTTCAAGTTTATGCTCGTTGTCAAGGTGATCTTTCACACTAAAAACACCTTCAATTGTTTTCCGCTTGTTCCATACTGTCGTGAATTACAGGCATTACATTTTACAGTTTTTCTTTAACAAAGGTGAAAATGCAAGCCAGGCTGCTGAAATTGTGAATGGTGTTTATAGTGCTGATACGATAACAGCTAATTACTTGCAATTTTGGTTTCGTCGGTTTTGTTCAGGCAATTTTGATGTTAAAGTTGCACCTCGCAAAGGCAGGCCCGTAGTCGAAAATGTCGATAAAATCGAAGTTGACCGGCATGTTAGTAGTCGCAGCATCGTCCAGGAGCTAAATATCGACCATAAAACAGTTTTAAACCATTTGCGCAAAGAAGGATACAAAAAAAGCCCGATGTTTGGGTGCCGCACGAATTAACACCAAAAAACATAATGGATCGAATTTCCATTTGCGAAGCATTGATCAAACGGAATGAAATCGACCCATTTCTTAAACGGATGGTAACTGGGGATGAGAAATGGGTCACATACGACAATATCGTACGAAAGTGATCGTGGTCAAAGCATGGTGAAGCAGCTCAAACGGTGGCCAATCCCGGAATAACGAACGGCCAGGGGGGTTCTATTGTGCATTTGGTGAGACTTTAAAGGAATCATTCATTATGAGTTGCTTCCGTATGGCCAAACACTAAATTCAAATCGGTACTGTGAACAACTGGACCGTTTGAAACTAGCGATTGACCAGAAACGGCCAGAATTTGCCAACAGAAGAGGTGTTGTGCTTCATCAGGACAACGCACGGCCCTACGTGTACGTCTGTAGTGACTCGCCAGAAACTCCGGGAGCTTGGATGGGAGGTTTTAATGTATCCACCATATAGTCCGGACCTGGCACCAAGAGATTACCAGCTTTTTCTCGCATTACAAAACTTCCTGAGCGATAAGAAATTAGGATCAAGAGAAAATTGTGAAAATCGATTATTACAGTTTTTCGCCAATAAGGACCAAGGGTTGTACGAAAGAGGCATTATGAAATTACCATTAAAATGGCGACAAAGTGTAGCAAAAAACCGTTTTTCGCTTATTTGACCAAAATCGGACAATCCGAAGCATCTTAAATAGAGTCCCGAATTTCACACAAAAATAATGGATTTCTTTTTCCCCAACCCATATAAGGAAGCACATATTGCTACGATGAATACTGTGGAACGATGCTGGATGCTGGAGTATGGAAGTAACCAATGCGGCATAAGAGGACGTACACTCAATCTTCTGACCTCTTATTTAGCTGACAGGGTTCAGAGGAACAATGTACATCTACGGAATCTAGAAACCTAACCCAACTCGCTCAACTGTCACACGATTAACATCGGCTCCGTACAAAAAAATCCAAAAAACGGAAATTTTGAGCCTAGCGCCTCCAAACTCGGTACAGAGGCAAAATAGTGTGTGACTCGTCGGGTTTCATGTGCGCGAGTGGAAATTCCAAAGTGTTCCGGAGATATAGTGCAAAGACTTCAGCCCCCGAAAACAGTTTCTAGAACATCAGGGCGCGCGGTGCAACATTTTGACACACGTCGGCACCAAAAAAAGGAGCATAACGACACCTGGAGCAGGATACGCGGAGACACAGCCAAGAAACATCTTAAAAAAGCACGTGGTAGGCACGCGGTTTTCATAACCTAAACCAACCTAAAATACACCCACGTGCTTTCTTATTAAAATACTCGGACTTCACCGCAATCGATCAGCCGCCGAGGAATCCGCCACCTCCCCAGCATCACGCTAAGTCTCCACTCAGGTGAGGATCGAAGGGAACCACCTTTCCCACAACCCCACTACCTCTCCCAAAACTAAAAAAAAAAAAGTATATATATATTAAGTAAATAAAGAACTATAAATTCGAAACAACAAAAAATACAGTAGTATATAAATTCAAAACAATAGATATAACTAGTAATAAACAAATTGCAATATAAAACACAAAAGAAAAAGCAAATATGTCATCTAAAACAGAAAATGCAAAAACAAGCTCGCGCAAAACCGCCGCCGACTCCGCTACATCAAAGCCCTCATCGTTGAGGCAAAAAATACTAACGAAGGCGACAACATCTGTGCCAAAAGCCACACCATCACCTCCACAGGCAGAGCAAATCACCACACCGCATAAACCACCAAATACCGCGGAAATCAACATCGTAAACCCAGACACAGACCTATGCGCGTCCGATTCGGACATAACCGCGTCACCAGCAGGCTCCATGGCCTCAAGCACTGGGAGAAGAGTAAGCCTCCTGTATACCACCCCGAAAAGAGGCACAGGGGTGGAGATGGATATGGTGACTGGAGTGGCAAACACTCTTTTACAAAGTGGCAAGGCAGCACTGGAATCGGCACTAAATATGAAGAGGGAGGCAAAACCCATAGCAGCAGAGAGCCTACAAGGTCTGTACGAGACAGTGCTATCGCTATCCGACTCCAGAAACAGGCACAAGTGCCACCTGGAGAAGGAGCGCTCTAGACATGCCCAGGAACTGGTGAATGTCGAACGCACATATAGCAGGGCGCTAGAACATGCTAACCAAAAACTCTTCTCGGAAATGAGTAGTGCAAGAAAGGAAATAGAAGAAACCCTGAAGGAGGCCCAGGCAGTAAGGCGAGAGAACGAAGAAGAGACAAGGTGGTGATTTACCTTCTGATAATAATGAAATAATAAAAAAAAAACATTATTAACCCTGCCACTGCTACTTTATCAATCCAAAATTTATATATCTACCCTTTCTTAGCTGAAAGGCCTAAGTCCTATTTTGATACGGACAAAGGCCCTTTCATAGTATATGTGTAGAGAGAAACTCCAGAACCTGCAGCTGGGACCTCCATTAAAGCAATAAAATTTTTCCAATTCCTGGAGGAATAAAATATCAAATATCACCAGCGACGGTGTGAAAAATGTTGGTCGCAACAAAATTTGCGTTGAATTCTCAACAGTTACTGCAGCGAATTTATTTTTGTCCAATCCCATTCTTAGTTTATGTAAGTATGTTGCTGTTACTCCAACTTTCAATATTACTAGAATGGGTATTGTAAGAGATGTTCCAGTAGATTTTTCTTGGGATGAATTTGTAAGTTCATTGGTATTTCCTCAGGTGGTGTACAAGTGATGAAAGTAAGGCGTTTAAACAAAAAGTATATCAGTGAGCGTGTGAGTACATGAGTCCCGACTCAGTCAGTTGTAGTAACATTCCGTGGTCAAATGCTGACTAAGGCCTCTGCCTCGAATCTCGCGGGCAGCGGGGCGGCGGCGGCGGCGGCGCGGGAGCGGCAGGATTTTACGCGTATAATCAAATGGACCGGCCCTCGAATACAGCGGTGCAGGAGCGGCGCGGGGGCGGGCAACGAGCGGTGCACTCCAGTCAAGCGGTGACCGCCCGCGTTACGCGTTGTAGGTATAGTGTTGTATATTTTTTTGTGACGTATCAAAATGTCTTCGGACGTGCAAGAGCTAATTATTTCGGCAATCTTTGAGAGGACACCCATATGGAACAGCAAAGATGTGAACCATAAAAATAGAAGAATAATTAACCAATTATGGGAAGAAATAAAAAACGAATTGAATATTGAAGGTAAATATAAAAATGATTTATTATGTCAAATACAATATTTATTATGTTTTACAAATTAATTAGTAACTAATGCTATTATTTACAAAATATTCTTTGAATTTTTCACGTATATATTGTGCTTGATAAGACGTCCGGGCGTTTGTTTGTAATCGTGTTTGTATTCTTTGTTGATTCGTATTGACAGTAATATAGGCAATATCATTATTACCGTCCTTATCTCGGATAATGTTATGCAACAAACAGCAAGTTTTGATGAGTAATCTTGCGTGACATCTGTTTGTCTCTATGGGTGATCTGAAAATATGCCACTTGGATCTTAAAATTCCGAAAGCACACTCAATAGTCTTTCGAGCCCGCGATAATCGCTTATTAAATAACTCATTTTGTGCATTAAGTGCGCTTTGAGGATAAGGTCGCATCAAATAGGTTTTGAGTGGATATCCTTCATCTCCAATAAAAACCATTGGTAGAATGATATCTGATCTGGGTAGATATTGTGGACGGGGTATATTGAAGTTATTACTTTGAAGTAAATGGTTCAAATTAGAGTAATGGAATGTCCCTGCATCGCTTTGTTTTCCTCTTCCTCCAACTTCTATACAAATGAATCTTTTGTCAGCATCCGCGACCGCTTGTAAGTGCATCGAAAAGAAATGTTTATAATTATAATGCGATGATCCAGCAAACTTAGGATTTTTTAATCGACAATGTTTGCCATCTATAGCTCCGAAGCAATTAGGAAATTGCCATTTTTCATAGTATTTTTCCGTTATTTTTTTCAATAATTCTTCTGTCGGTTTCGGCATATGTAAATATACCAAATTTTTTTATATAGCTCTACAAGTGCTATAAACTATGTTAGCCACCGTTGTTTTTCCCATTCTGAATGACAACGACAGTCTTTTGAAAGGCTGCCCACTCGCCAAAAACCTGAAAATTAAAGCATAGGTATGATAAAGTTATGTATGTAATAAATAGTCTGTTTATTCTTTTGTTTCAGTGACAAAAGATAACTATAGAAAGGAATTAAAAAAAAATCCTACTCCTAGATCAGGAGATGCCGGAAATGTTAATCAACCCTCGAATTGGCAATATTTTTCTCAATTGAGGTTTTTGCGTGATGAAGTTGTACCAAATATTACTGAGGGTAATTTAAGCAGTACTGAAGTAAGTAATCAGATAAGTAACGATTCTTTTGAGATAGAAGACATCTCTGAAGAAAGCTCTCAAGAAAATACCGGTCATGATGAAGAATCTTCTATTTATCCACAACAAACTTCTACATCCTCACAAGAGGCTCCTGTTTCTTCTCTAGAAGCTGCTACATCATCGCAAGAAACTTCTACGCCTTCAAGAGAAGCGTCTACTTCACAACGATCAAGAAAAAAGAAAACAGCGAATGACATAAGAACTGAATTTTTAGAATTGGAAAGGAAAAGGATAAGACTGCTGGAAAATGATTTATCAAATCAAAATAGAAACGAGGCTTCTAGACATGAGAATAAGTCAGAAGACTACTACTTTTTTATGAGTTTGCTTCCACAAATGGAAAAATTCACACCAGAACAAAAGTTTAGAGTAAGACTAAAAATTAATCAAGCTCTTCTAGATGAGTTGTAAATGAAAGCATGTACCCTTCTAATGAATCATATATGTATGGGTATAGTACTCAAGACATACCTAGTCTCATCAATCATCAAATCATCAATCTTATAATGAAAATACTGTCAATAAATAACAAAATTGTGATTCAAATAACTAATCATCGTACAAATGAGAACTGTGATTTTAGAGATAAATGACTGTAGGTAACTGTGATTTTAGTTATAAGATTAGAATATGCGTGGAATAATACTGAACACTAGGTATGTCAACCTTATAATAAAAATACTGTCAATGAGTAAGAAAACTGTGATTTTAAAAATAAATGACAAACTGTTATGTTACTTATTTCATACGAAACGTTTTTATATAATAAATATTTTCGCCAAAGATAGATAATTAAGGCTGATTAGTGTGTAGTAGATATTTAATTAAAATGATTGTCTCTGGGAACTAAAGACCGATGCCAAACTATTTACTAAATTAGTGCAACACAATTTCCTTTTTGAAACTATCAATAAATACAATTACAAATTACAATTTCGTTGTTTTACTTACCCAAGCGTCAAGTATAATTTTTCTGCTGGAGATATACCTCTAAATCGTTTTGGATTAATTCCAGACTCTAAATCACTCTTAATAGTTTCAAGAATATAGTCAAAAGTTTCTACACTCATTCTGGTGTAGTCGTAGAATTTGTCGGGATTTTGTCTTTGTTCTTCATAATTTCGATAAAACTCGCCATTTATTTCCCTTGCCCTATAGTAGGGATCCACTTCTTCTGCCCACAATAAATCGAGCGTTAGGAATAAATTTGAATCAAAAAGATGTCGCCGTTTTTCAGACATTTCGTTCGCGAATAAAAACAAATATCTCGACAGCACAACCACGAACACAACACTACACCGCTATAGTGCCGCGCGATCTGCCCGCTAGTTTGGAGAACAGGTATGCGTTGCCCGCCCCGCTGCCGCCGCCGCCTCGCTGCCCGTAAAATTCGAGGCAGAGGCTTTAAAGGTTCTTTTCATACCATTCATCCCTCCCAGTTGAACCCTATAAATATCGCACCATCAAATTTCTAAACGGCTGTCGCTTTGGTCATGTAAAATCACAGTACAGGTCGAATCCAAGGTGCTATAAGGGCACATTCAGAGTCCTATAACGGTGATGTATGTGACACCAGCAGGGAAAATTCTTTTGTTTATACTGTGAGAGCAAACATTTTGCCACAGACAAGGACTGTCTTGAGTTTGCAAGGCAACAGTCCATCAAAATTACAATGTCTCAAGAGTCTATATCATATATAGGGGATTCCGCTCGTTTCCCTCCTGTTCGCACATCCTATGCTTACCTTACCGAAAGACAGTTTTCTAGTCTCTCCGTCTCCGCGCTCTGCTCCGATATAATAGACAAGCGCATCAAGCCTTAATTTCCAATTGTCCTTCTACCCTTCCTAATAGTGGCGCTTTAAACCAAAGTGTTGACCGTCCAATAGAATCTAGAAAAAATCTATTGGTAGCACTAACTGAAACCCTTGTAAGCATTTTTCAAAAAGCTAATCAACTCCTACGAACTATCTTTAAAATATTAAACAATGGAGTCACTGAACTTCCTACAGTGGAATAGTCAAAGTATTCGTTCCAAAAGTACGAATTACTTAACATTATTTCTCTGTATAATCCTGTCATTATTGCCCTTTCGGAAACATGTTTGGTGCCTGACTTCCGCTTTAGGGTACTAAATTTTTCCTGTTTAAGGGAGGACAGAAATTACGGGTATGGAGGTTGTTTATCCTTATCCAGCACTTCTCTCTTTATACCCTTAGTGTTAGCAAAATTTTGGAATACATGCAAGGGTACCTGAAGGTATGTTCCCACTCATTGAAATCCTGCAGATCATATATCTCGCAGCGTTGATTTAATTTAGTTTATTAGGAACTTAACACAATGGCGGTCAGCGCCTAGTTTTTTTTTACAGGAGAATCCATTATGTTGGTCAGTCACGATGAACTCTGATAAAATCCTACCTGAATCACGAACGGGAATTTCATTATTCACTATTTTTACGAATGAAATGTCTTTTAATCCATTACCGCCCTCTTTACCTGCACAGGTACAACTACTTAATCGATAAATTATGTATTTTATCTGTGGTAAGTGTTGAAAGTAGTTAGAAATTACAAATCTAGATGACACTAGTTATCATATAATTAATAAAAATAGGCGGTGGCGCGAAAACAAATGTCACTTATGTTTTACTTTGTAATATTTATTTTTATTTTTATTTTTATGGAGTCTATTTATTTGTGTTGGTAATAACATAAGAATTAAAGTTTATTACAAAACTTGTAAAGTAGGATTTGTTTCATTTGTTGTACACAGCGGGTACAGCGGGCAGATTCGTACTATAATTTCGTATTGTTTACAGTATTACTTATAAGTTGAAATGGCCAATCGGAACGTATTTACCAGCTATAAGAGACTGGAGGAAGCCTTGGAATCAATTATGGCTGATGAAAGCAATGATGAAGAGTACGATATGGTATTAGTGCCACCAGATCCGGTCGTGGTGAGTGATGAGGAAGAAGGTAATGAAGATAATTTGGCGGCTTCAAGATTCCCTATGGACGTTCCAGGGACTATTGGGTAGGGATTAGTAGAGATTAGGGTAGGGATTGGTAGACTATTCCAGGGACAGGTAGGTCAGCGTCATTCTGACTACGATGTTTCGGAATTGAGCGACAGTGATGATGAGCCGCTAAGACCTATTCCTGCAAAACGTGCCAAAAAATGTGATGTACATTTACCTGTATGGAGGAAAACTCAGCCAACCTATAGTTCTACTTATGAAATTACCGATATCATACAAAAGAGACAAAAATACGTTGTTGAAAGCTTAGCAGACTGCAATCCCGTAATGTTGTTTGAAAAAATATTTGATCATGACGTAATGGATTTGATAACAACTAACTGTGTCTTGTACGCTAATCAAAATAATAGGCATGGTTTTGAACTTGATAGTGCATGTTTGAAAAATTTTTTTGGTGTACTGATACTGACCGGTTACCGTGAATTGCCATCTGAACGTGCTTACTGGAGTTTGGATGAAGACCTTGGTGTTCCATTGATTGCTAATTGTATGTCACGCAATAGGTTTTTGGAGATAAAAAGAAATCTACATTTTGTGGATAACGATCTAATAGATGGTTCGAAAGATAAAATGATCAAACTCAGATCATTATGCGATTTGATTCAGCGAAACTCTAGTCAGTGGGGTGTATTTCATGAAAGCTTGTCTGTGGACGAGTCCATGATCAAATATTTTGGGCGTCATCCATCAAAACAATTTATACAAGGAAAGCCTGTAAGATTTGGTTATCGCAGTTGGGCTGCGACAAGTTCAGATGGTTATTGCTACGCGTTTGATGTTTATTGTGGAAAATCCACAGAACCTTCTAATGATACCCTTGGTGCGAGAGTCGTGAAATCTTTATTGGCTAAAATGCCTGTAGTTCCTAAAGAGCATATCGTATATTTCGATAATTTTTTTACCAATCATGAATTGTTGCTCGATTTGGGT
>JAATLQ010004740.1:0-41103 GCA_013421005.1 Heliconius erato x Heliconius himera | reverse complement strand
GAACAGACGAACAGACGAACAGACGAACAGACGAACAGACGAACAGACGAACAGACGAACAGACGAACAGACGAACAGACGAACAGACGAACAGACGAACAGACGAACAGACGAACAGACGAACAGACGAACAGACGAACAGACGAACAGACGAACATATTTTTTTCTGATATATCTTCCATGTATACACCAGATCCGTTACGATGTTATATTATAAGTATAGATATAGATATTTTTTGGAATTCATAAAAAATTAAGAAATCCGATTATTTGTCAATTTGGATATTGTATTTTGATAACTGCAGCAATTATTTGCTTGCTAATAAAGGTGTTTAGATACTAAGTATAAGTACTTAGATGCTTCTATAGATACTATTGGTAGTAACATATGGTGCTTATATATGTAACTTAGGTGTAAAAAATATTTTTTTATTTTTTCCTGCAGGGGGCCTAGTGTTAAGAGACAAATGAAAATATTAAATATTTAATTTCCTCGAGCGAGAATCGAACCCACAACCTGTCACTTTGATAATAACATGCTCGTGCCCTTGGCCCACGACTGACCTCAATTAAATCGTTTAAAAGTTATTGCCACAAACGTTAATTATATTAAATGGGATTAAAATAAACTTTTAATTCAGTTTATTATTACAACCCACTCTCAGAATGAAAATAATGTAACAAAAATTATGTATGTAACTTCTGTGCTTGTTAAAGACAATTAAATATGGCGATTGCCCTTTTTTTATAACATATTATAAATTTTCTATATTAAAATATCAATAAAAATAATTTGTGAAATTTTATAATAGAGTTAATTGGTTTATTTTTCAGAAATTTTATATACTCAATATTCAAGTTTATTTATCCAATAAAAGGACAACAAAAAATAAAAATAATTGGACACAAGCAATCTAAAAAGAATTAGTCAAATCCCAACTGATTGGGAAAGATATACGAAATAAATACTTAGTAATTGTACGAAATCCCATGTGTGGGGGCTGGCCTTGGTTGCCTGCCATGGCTTATAAAAGAAAAAAATACCAGTGAACTCAATATTTTGAACCATTTAAAAGAAATCTTGACGTGTATCTCATTTTTGAAACCAGCCGTGGCGCAGACACACACGCGTGTGACTGCAAACGCGACGGATTGTGGGTTCGATCCCCACTCGAGGAAACTATAAATTTTCTAGTTTCATTTATTTGCTCTAGTGTAGAGTCAAAGCGCGGCGTTGAATTCCGCCATTCAATACAATATTTACAGCGTGTAGTTGAAAAAAAATAATTTCTACATTAAATAAAGTCAGCGGTCACCCGGTTGTAAGTTAGGTCTCCATCTCTGGTAAGAAGACAGAGTGCGGCGTTGAGTTCCGACACTCTATACGCAATATTTGAAAACTGAGCAGATAGAAAATAATAAGGAATAAGAAGATTTGGATTCGTAATTAGCTAAGTAAAGAAGGGAAACCTTTAGAGCGAGTACCCGATTGCATTCTTTTTTTGCAGCGATATTGTGCACTCGCACCTCCACGAATAATATTAGCATGCTCAATAAGCAAATATGTTTACACGCGCTCAAAGCACGACCACATTCCCCCGCGCTTCAGGTAGCATGCCTAAAAATCGCACGACTGTCGATGCTCTCGAGCATGTGTAACTATAACTTTAAGCTAAAGCTACACATGCTCAGACGTTCATATCGGAACAATTCTTCTTATGTTTTTTTTTTCTAAAAAAAATACTTGGAATACATTATATAGCAATCACCTTAATTTTACCAAGAGAGAAGAGAATTTGATAGAATATCGAATATCGAAGTTTCCAGCCCGCGCTTAAAGAGCATGTGAGTTCCATTATTGATTATACCCGAGCATTCTTACAAAGCATGCTAAATAAAAGCAAATATCTCAATTTGAGTAGCATGCTCGTTTCAAGCATGCTAGTAAGCATACCATTTATTGAGCATGTACAACATTAGATTCTTTCTGCCTACCTTACTATATAGCGTGAAGTTAACAAGAAATTATATAAATTTAACTGGCTGTTATAAATAAAATAATGAAGTTGAACTTTCTGAAAGCGATGCGAAGGTTGGTTAAAATAAAACTAACACACTGTAACGATCATTATTATTTTAATAAAGCAAGGCTTCCTTACACAAGGCTCTATATTAAACTCTTTTCATTACTGGAAATTCCCTTAAAAATGTAAATGTTTTAACAAGTGGCTGAGCGTTGAGTTTATAATTAATAAACATTTCATGTTTCTTCCCACATAGCATAGTAGGCAGAGGAAAACTGAGAAAAAAGTGCTAAAACATTTCGTTCTTATTAAAACACTACCGTACCCTACTTTTTGCTTAATTCTGGACACTCACAGAATGTAGAGTCAGGACACTCCACTTTCCATTCAGATTTTTGCCATTGTATTAAATGTCGAAATTCTACGCCGTTTTTATTCTTGAGAGAGCATTGTATTTAATATATGGATATTGTTATTGGATTATATTATAGTATTTGTATTTTAATGAGGTGCTTATGCTTATTTTATTATAGTAGGTATTATCAATTTTGTAATAATTAATAAAAAAAATCTACAGTATGATTTCAATGTTTGTTTTTAAATATTTTGTGCAATTAAAACACCTTATCCAGAGATACTTATCAAATTTTAATTATCTAGTAGTTTCGTGTTGTTTTCATGTGTTTTGTTTTTCAATTCACCACATCAAATATGTAGGCTTCTCGCTACTTTTCGCACAACAGAATGCCTATTGGCAGAGTGAAGCTAGTGATAAGACTCTTCGTTCTCCCCATCAATAGAATCGAATCCTCTTAAATACCACTGTGCCGCAATCGAATCCCCTTAAACACCACAGCGCCGCGGTTTCAAATATAAACTAATAAACAAACAATAAAGGAGAAACGCAACGCTCATTTAATATTCAATTGTGTTAACACCGTTGAATACCAACAAATCAAGCTCACAAATGTGTGCCCTATATAATTAACTGGGATACTATGTTTGTATTTAAATAATACGTTTATTAATATAATGATGAGATTAATAATGTAGGTCGAGTCAGTGGTTGTATGTAAGATAGTTGTGGGTTTGATCCCCGTTCAGGAGGAAAATATAAAAAATTGATCTGATTATAAATAACAAAGAATTTATGTGAAAAGGTCTTAGCGACTTGGCATTTCACTTTATATTTGCTACTTTTGTTATTTTATCAGCTTCACGCTGTATCCCGCACACAGCAGGGTAGGCAGAGGGAATCTGGTTAAGACATTCGGTGTCCCATTTTCCGCCGAATTCTGGAGGTATTGCGAGTTGGGTGGCGGAACTCAACGCCGTGCTTTGCCTCGACACCAGAGCAAACAAATGGAAATATACATTTTAATAAATATTTCATGTCCTCGAGAGGGAATCGAACCTGCAACCAGTCGATTTTACAATCACACTTTTTGCCCCTGCGCAATGACCTGATGGAAAATATATGTAAAGACGAACTTTCAGTTCGTCATTAATATAGGTTTTTTGTAATCATTTTATCCCTATAGGAGGGTAGGTAGAAAGAATCTAATTTCAAGACACTTCGTTCTGCATTTTCTTGTAGAATTTGAATCATTGATTTTTTTTTAAATAAAATAATTTATAGGAAATTATTAGAGTGATACATATAGTTAAAGTTCGATAATGACTACTTAAGTTAAAACTGTGTTGTAATCATGTTTTGAATTGCGTAACTAAGCGCAGCACTTTACCTTATCAGATCGAGGAATGGAAAATTATTAACTCCCTGAGTAGGAAGCAAATGCATGACCACCACGTAACAATGCAAATTCATTAATTAATTAGGTTAATATATATACCGCAATTTATATACCGGTGCTAATGGTGAATAAAATCGCAGGATTTAGGACCTAACTCACATTTTTTCGTCAGTTATCACACAATGTCTTCAATTAGATAAGATCAAGTAGATAAGAGAGAATCTTTAAGTTAAAAATAAATCTACATATTAATTATCTTGGGACCGAAATAATAGGTAGGGAATGTGTTTCCATGTAATTTAGTGGAATGATAATCTTATAGGATTACGGCTTTACATTGTTTACGTTATAATATGTCTATAACATACATACATATATTACATATTCTATATAATGACCGCAGGCAGAAATCGACCTTTTCAAAGGGCTTGCTCGACTTCTATGGTTCAGGGAATAAATATAATATATATTATAAATATGGTTTGTTCTTGATTGTCGTAATTATGGGTTTCTAACCTATTTTTGTTATTCTGTTGTTTTTTATCTTTGCTTATATAGCGCATATAACTTAAATATAATGTTTAATAAAAAAAATATTAGTGGCGTTAAGTTCCGCCATTCACCACCTAATGTTTTGAATTCGGGCGGACAATAGAGAAATCAGTGTCGCAATATTATGTTCTGTAATGGAAAAACAGTGTTCATTTTGCATCGAAATATCTAGTTAGCCGGCGTTGAGTTCTGCCACTCAACACGCAATGCCTCCAGAAAGTGTGGAACGGAGTGTCTTAACACTAGGTTCCCTCTGCCTACCCTGCAGTTTGCGGGATACAGCGTGAAGCTGAACAAAAACAACATATATCCTAAGAGGAATTGAATCCACATCGATTATACGCTGATTCCATGTAATATTTAGAATTACTAATCACCTCAAAGTTTATGTTACTAAGAAGTTTCAAGATATAACCGTTTCATAAACTTATTTGTTTATGCTAATGTAAACCTATATCAAATGTGGGTTTTGAGGCCGTCGTGACGCAGGTGAACAAGTAAAGTGATTATAAGCGCAACTGGTTGTAGATTCGAACCCTACTTCAGGAAATTAACTATTTATTTAAATGTATATTTTCATTTCTTTGCACTGGTGTCGGAGCAATGCGTGGCGTTAAACACTTCGATGGCTGCTTCCCGCCCGAATTCAAGACATTTTGGTATTTTCTTTACCTCAGATTTGAACTTACTCTAATTAGCAGAGGCAGAGGCAGAGGAAACCTAGTGTTAAAACGCCCGTTCCTCATTTTCCGCCGATACATTGCGCGAGTGGAATCGAACCCACAACCGGCTTCATTAAATATAACAAAAAAACCTAGTATATGATAAATATGCTTATATATGGTGAGGCGGAGAGCCTAAGTAAACATAATAAAGGATGGCACTGTTACTTCATCTCTCTGTCAAGATCCACCCTACAAATTCATTAATAGTCAGTAGCTAATCTAAATACAATACGTTTCAAAGATAAACGAGATCAAAGAAGGTAATAATATGGCAGTATACAAATAGTAGCTATATGTAATTTGAAAACGTTATAAATAAATATTTTTTTTATTACTAAAATCTTTAAGATTAGTTTAGTTCGTTTTTTTTAAATATGAGATAGATAAAATAAAAATAAATTTAAAAGAACAATATTTGGTTATTTCATAAAAATATAAATACACAAGCTACAATAGAGGCCAGTCGTGGCGCACGGGTACAAAGTGTGACTGTAAACGCGACTGTTTGTGGGTTCGATCCCCGCTCGAAGAAATTAAATATTTATTTAAATTTATATTTCCATTTATTCGCTCTGGTATCGAGGCAAAACGCGTTGTAGAGTTTCGCCACTCAACTCGCAGTGCCTTCAAAATTTAGTGGTAGGTGGGGAACGCGACTGTCTCGCTTACAGTCCAACTACGCCACGACTACATCCGGGTACATTTAAAATAAGTTAAGATAAGAAACTCGCGTTACTATCGTACTCTTCTGTAGAACTACAATTCTGTACTCAACAGTTAACTATATATAGATAGCTGATAGCTTAAACTTTTTTGTTAAATAACAAACAATAAAAAAAAGCTATTTAATATTAAACAGTTATTCTCCTTTGAATAGCGGAACTCAACGCCGCATTTTATATAGAAAGATTTTGAAAAAAAAAGAAGTGAAATTAATCATGATTTAAATGATTGAACGTCCTAAGACTACAAAATAGTTAATCATTATAAATAAAAATAAATAGGAAAATATAAGATATAAGGTACAAAATCCCTATTAAATCTCACTATAGAGATATCTATAGAGCCTTGGATATAAAAATATAATGATATTATTGATTAAGTATTAGAGCCTCCATTAGATGTTACTGAAATGTTTCTACGTAGCTACGTATATAGTAAAATATATAAATTTAGACACTATCGCAACGGGTCTCTATAAAGATGAGTGTGCGGCGTTGAGTTCCGCCAAAGATATAGTTTATCTATGCGTAATATGTATGTGCGAGATAAATAGTAATACTGAAGAAAACCAATAATAAATGCATATATCTTCAGATCAAATCATACAATACTCTATAATAATATAACCAGTTCACATTCGAATTGAGAAAAGGATTGATGAACTGATAAATTTACATATAAATAGAAAATATCGATAAAACTTAAATTTTAAATAAAAAATCAAAGAAATCATTAAATATGGTATCTACTTAAAAAGCTTTGCAAAATAAATTTATTAGTAAAAATACTGTACTTATTTAACGCTAGCACAATGATTTAACGCTTTATTTCCCAAGGATTTTAGTATAACACATTATACAGGTGGATGGACGGTTTTTGCCTAATTTGACCGGAAATTCATAAATGTAGGTTATATAATAGATATTTATATTAAGGATATCCTGTCAGAATAAATTATTTAAACAATATATTAAAAAATATAATACAGAATTTCAAATATAATAATTATCTATATTTTGAAGCCGGTCGTGGCGCATCAAAGTGCAACTAACTGTAAACGCTACATGTACGTTGTGGGTTCGATTCCCATTTGAGAAAATGAAATATTTAATATTTCCATTTACTTCGTTCAGGTGTCAAGGCAAATCGCGGCGTTGAGTTCCGCCACTTAACACGCAATGCCTCCAGAATTTGATGAAAAATGGGGACCGGAGTGTCTTAACACTAGATCCCATCTGCCTATCCTGATGTATGAGGTATAAACATGCTTGACGTTAAAAAACAAATTTACATTTTATGCAACATAATACACTTTTTAGTCATAATTATTAAATAAGCATAATTTTAATTTCTTCACTTTGGTAATAAGACAAAGAGTAGTTGTTGAGTTACGCCACTAAATACGCAACTCGAAAATTAGCCAATGAATGGGGATCCCTCAGCTTGCATTGCTCAAAGCGGGATATAGCGTAAAACTAAAAAAAAAATAGAAAGTAGTGTATAAAAATCGTGAAAGAAAAGTGGAAAACCATGTCGAATAATTAGTTCTCTCAGATTGGAGATAATTGATGCAGGATATCCGCGCTAGGCCGTCCTCAGGCTATAGATAGATAGACGTTGTTTTGAAAAAAAATTTAATCTTTCAGAAAATGATCGATAAAAACTTGTTCATGCTGTTATCAGATTATTTTTATTTATATCATAGCTGATACTATCGTGGTGCAGTGGAATAGCGTGTATTAGTAAATGCAATGGTTGTGGGTTCGATACATATTGAGGGTAATGAGTTATTTTAATTTTCTCATTGTAATAAGACGTGGCGCTGTTCTCCGCTACGGAACAATCACAATTTTTAAATATTCGCGGATGTTAGAGAATAGAGTGTCTTGACATTAGGTTTTATCTTTCTTTCTTTTTTAGAAAAGAAATATTACTACTTCTTTAGAGTAAAAACCGAGCCCACCAGCAACCAGACACTAACTATGAAATGATTTTATATATATTATACAAGTTTAAAAAGTTTACTTATCATTGAATTTTTATTGAGTTTTCAAAACAAAACTATATTTAAAAAAAATAAATAAAGTGTTATTCCACATTTGAAAAAGAAAAATACTTATTTAGAAAACGTTTAAAAATGTGAAAGTTGCGGGACTCGAACCCGCGCCTCCTGGAAACCAACCTGTTTCAATTCAATTTTTATACGTTTTCTAGATAACTATAAATCTATATGTCTTACTAACATACTTATAAAATATAAGCAAAAATACAAGTATATTTTTGCTTATATTTTTTACATAAAACACACTACGTTTCTGAAAATATAAATTTTCTACGTATTTCCTTTTAGCCATGTCACAGCCACTGTGGTTAATTTAAACTTTATTTTTGTCGTGAAATCATTCTTATTGTTTTAAAAAATTGCATCGACCTCGCAGAAGTTGATAGATTCAAATTGTGGTCAACTTTTGTGAAATATGATTTTTTCACGTGTGTTTTGATTTACAATAACTTTAGATTTAAAGTAAATTTGATGGAAAGATATTTTTTCTGTTCTTTATTTTCTACAGAAAGTAAAAAAAGAATTTAAAAAAATGATTATTTACGGTTTTAATCTTCGCTCAGACAATGATAAAGTTCAATATTTAGTTAAAAAACAAAAATAATGAAAATATAAAAAAATGTTTTTTTTTTTCGTTGAGAAACGAACCTGTAACCTGTAATTAGTAGTAAGTCTGTAACAATAAAAACCAGATTCGCGGTTTTTCCCTTATAAGAGAGTAGGCAAAGGAAACCAAGTGTTAGAACACCTAGTTCCCCACTTGCCACCAAATTTTTGAGACATTGTGTATTGCGGGACTCAACGCCATGCATCGTGTACCAGAGCAGATAAAAAATATATATAGTCATTCCCTCGGCTATTAATCGAACCCACAACCTTCTTAATTACATTCACACACTACCATTGAGCCACTATACCACCGGACCCTTAAGTCAGTAGCTAGACTAGATAAAAAATATATAAAGAAAAAGCACCTATATTTCTTGTTTATAAAACAACATTTTATATTCGATATCATATTTTCCCAACAAGTTGTATTAACAAGTTTAGTTATAGGAGGTTTTTTTTTTATCGAAACTCGATCAATGTCAAGGTAACCGGCACGTGCGAAACTACGGGTGGATTTAAAATTACCTATTAAAATAAGATTAGCTTTTTTTTTATATATATACTGGTATATTTTTATTAGTTCACAGCTTTATATTTTCTTATTAGCTTTTATATATTTTTTAGAAATTATTTTGTTATTATAAAGTAGGTATTTTTTTATTTTTGAATAGAATTCGAATTCACATTTATTCAGTATCACGTTGAATCCACACACGGCAGGATAGGCAGAAGGAACCTGGAAACCTAATGTTAAGACATTACGTTGCCATTAAAACACTTCCGTTCCGCATTTTCGCGCGCGGCGTTGAGTTCTGCCACTCAACACGCAATGCCTCCAGAATTCGGCAGAAAGTGGGGAACCGAGTGTCATAACACTAAGTTCCCTCTGCCTACCCTGCTGTGTGCGGGATACAGCGTGAAACTGATTTATTTTTATTTATTTTTTATGAATACTTAAAATATTAAAGACTTTATTTATAAGCTCAAAAATTTAAAATGATATTAATTTTAGCACAAATTTATAATTATTTTCTCATACTTAAAACTACTTAAACCGTCGTAGAGCAGTGATTAATTATAAAAGCGATGGTTGTTGGTACTGTTCCAACTCGGGTCATTTATTATATAAAGCTATTTTCATTCCCTCGCTTTGCTAGACAATGCACGGTGTTGAATTCCGCCACTCAAATGTTGGAGTGTTCAAATCACTCAAATATTGTGGGGAACGGAGTGTCTTATTACTAACTTCCCTCTGCCCATACTGCTATATACGAGGAAAAAACACGAAGCCGCCCAAAACTACGTAAACCAAAAATGAATATAATATAAAAAAAATCATTTAATTTTAACAAATTTAACATCGAATATAATCATCAGTAATTGAGTATTGTATCTAAAAATAATTTTAACAGCTAAAATTAGCTCGGATCACCACAGAAGTCAGTCAGTGACGCGTCAGTCCACACACCTACGGCACCACGTCCCTTTGACTATTGAAATGCGTTAGAGTGGGTGTCAAAACTTTAGCTAGCTAGTATATGGAGGGGTATGTGTAGCTTAATTTCGTTTGTAATTTTCTATTTGCGCTTAAAATGGTATTTTAGAAATTTTGTTAATTTCTCTTTGTTTTCTTTTCGTGTTATTTTAAATAAGCAGTGGTGAAAATAATGATGTCCACTTTAAAATAAAAGAAAATATATCAAATATGTAATGTCTCGAAAATTGGACGGTGCGTGGAGAGTATCTAAATTATTAGGTTTAGCCTATCCGGCTATATATGGGACACAGGTTAAATAATTCTTTACATAGTCCATTTTTAAACGCTGCATCCCGCACATAGCCGGATAGGCAGAGGGAACCTGGGAACCTATTGTGAAATACTCCGCTACCATTAAAACACTTCCGTTCCCTGTTTTCGCTGAATTCTAAAGACATTGCGGTTGAGTGGCTGATCTCGATGTCGCGCCTTGCCATGTTACGTCGAAATAAAAATTAAAATGTTTTATTTCCTCGATTGGGGATCGAACTCACATCCTGTCGCGTTAGCAGCACGCTTGTGTTCCTGCGCCACGACTGGCCCAGTATCGTCCTTTATTACATATTAACACTTTAAACGTACACGCGAGACTTAGATCCACATGCTGCTAAGTTAAAAGGAATTTTAATAAAATGTTATGTAGCGCACTAAAGTAATATCAACTAGTAGTTTCTCAGAAGTAAACACAAGTGCAACTCATCACCCAGAAACATTAAAGGTCAACAAATATGGAGGGTAGTTATTATTGTTGTTTATTATTATAATTAAATGCGATTAAATCAAAAATGATATCGCTGTATATCGCATACAGCAGGGAAGGCAGAGGGAACCTAGTGTTCAAAACACTCCGTTCCCCAATTTATTTCTCGATGTATAACAACTTTTCTATTTTTAATATTTTTAAAGTGTAGATACACACTTAGGAAAAACACACAGACAAAACCACGGAAAGTTAGAAAGCTTAAAATAGAAGAAGATAGTGTAGGAAAGCTATAGCAAATAAAAATAATAAAAAAAGAACTAATAAAAGTCAAACACGGGTGACGTACTAAAAAAGTAATCTATGCACTATACGGGATAGAATCTAAGCCAACAGCCAAGTTTACTGTCATCCACTTTGCGATAGAGTGCAATATCCTTTGACATTGAACTTGAACTTAGCAAAGAAAGCTTTTAATAATAAAGTTCTCGTGTGTATACTGGGTAGTGTAACTTGGCTACTAAGCTGGTGCAGGCTTATATTATAAAGTTTCCTTTTAAAATATTGCTTTTTCATACTATATTTTGAACGAGTTTGTGAGTGACTCCGATCTTAATTTTTTATGTATTTATAGAAAATACATTACAGGTAGTGTAATCTAAGATATTTTTAAACTAACAAGATTAATGAATGACTTGTAAAATAAAAATGCTGGTTGGTTTTTTGGTAAAATAAACCGTCGTGGCGTAGTTCAACAGCGTAAAGTAGTCTATACACGATAAAGACAAAGCGCGGCGTTGAAACACTCAACATTTAATGTCTCGAAAATTGGGTGAAGGAAACAGAGCGTATTCTGGGTGCATTCTTTTTACGACAATGAAGTTAAAAAAAAATATTTGAATGAATATTCAGTAATCAATATTAGAACATAACAGCGCTATTTTATTATTAATAAATATTGTTTATATGTCGCAAGGCTCATCCATTAAGAAATATTTCACATAGAGAGGCGAAATTTAATGTCATGTTCTCCGGAATGGAGATCGCACTCAAAACTTCGTGTGTAATCGTACAGTGAAATATTGTCTCACTGCGCTACATTATATTTGGCATAATTGTACTTATTTAGTCTCATACGATATTTGCGTATAGTAAGATAGGCAGAGGAAATCTAGTGTTAAGACACTCTATTCCCCAGGTAACGCCTAAATTTAGAGATGTGACATGTTTTTTTTTAATTATTTTTTTTTCGTACCTCTGACTTCATCAGAGACTTTAGCATCTAAGAATTTTAATTGTCAAAAGAATTTTTAAGGAATCTATCAAGATATATTTTTTGTAGCAACATCTGTAATCTAATTGTACTCTAATTATAAACTTTACATTTTATCGTAGATTTCTGTTGATTTACCGACAGGAACCAGACCATCGCACCAAAAATTAACAGCGTTTTTCAGCCAGCCTGGTTCTAACGCGGCTATCAAACGCCAACGGGGGCTCCCTCCACGTTCAGGGAGACAATTTTAAAGAGTTTCTTTACAAAACTTGCTTGTGATATGTTTTATCCGGTCGTGGGGCGAGTACTCGGTACATCTTTTTTGAGACATCAACTAGTACTGGCGAGAATTGAGTACTAAGAGACCTGTTAAGGCCAAATCGCTAGTTTTTATAACACCAACGTACCAAGTAAATGAGGGATCGAAGATATCCTGCGTCCCAATATTTATATTTCTCGCTTGTATCTCGTTTCGACGTCATCCAGCTTTATTCCAGACTTTGAATGCGATAATCCCACGCATCAGTGGTAAGTGTCTATAACTGTCTGTATACTTTTTAACTTTGTTATATTTTTTCCTTTGTGCATTTATTTCTAATTTCTTTTTTCGTTTTCAAGTTTGCGTATATCAGGATGTTTTCGGTATTTCTTTTATCCGATTAGGGCGACCTCTGCAATAGGTTATGCTGGCCTTAGCCAGTGCTGAACGCTTTGTGATCTGTGCGTTTCATATTCACGTCAGCACAGTTACAGCGTGATGGTGGTGCACTGCCCACTGGGGTCCACCACAGCTGTACTTGGGACCAGCTTCTTTGCAGAACCGCCTACCGTGCCCGAAGCCCAGGCAGAGAGAGCACTGCACGAGTGGCAACGAGAGGCACGAGAAGTCAGCTTTACAGCACTTTGTTGAGCACATTTCTGTTGAGGCGAGTCGTGGTCAGTTTCAGCTTTGTAGGTTCGATTTCTCGGCGAGAAAATGAAATATGTAATATTTTTAATCGCTCTGCCAACAAAGCAAAGCTCTGCATTGAGTTTAGCCGCTCAACACGTAATGCCTCTAGAATTCAGCGGTAATGGAAGTGTCTTAATGGAAACGGAGTATCATAATAGGTTACTAGGTTCCCTCTGGCTATCCTGCTATTTGCGAGATACAGAGTGAAGCTAAAAAAAATAATTCAACACATCACTTTATTTTATTGCTAGGGCGAGGGAGGGAACAATATTTTTTCCTCCAAGCTAATCCACAACCGTCGTGTTCACAGTCGTATACTGTAGCACTGGGCCACTACAGTCTTAAAAAAATATATACTATTATATAAAACGATGAGTCGTTTATATATATTAATTCTAGATATGACGTTATGATACGGTATTAACTATTAATACTTTTAACAGCTTTAACTTTGCTACGCGGGATTTTTAACCGCCTGAGTTTTCAGTGATTGATGATTTGATTTTTGTATTTTTATAATAATATTGTCTTTTATATCTACTTTTTAATTTAATTTTTTTCGAGACTGTAGATTCGACGTAAATATTTAAGAAATTTTTGTTTTGAGGTCGTCGTGACACAGCGGCACATCGATTGACTGTAAAAGCGAAGTGTGTGCGTTCGATTTCAACTCAGCGAAAGGGATCCAGATAAAATAAGATGTTACTTCCCTCTTTCAACACGTGATGTTTAAGTGTAAAGTGAGGATTGGAGTGTGTCTAGTTCCTCTGCCTTATCCGTTATATCCATAAAGACTTTCTATATTTCCGGGTGGAATTTAAATACTAAGCCATTTCAGTTAATTGAAGCCTAAATATAAAAAAGAGGGCCAAAAAAATCAATATTCACATTAAATACAGTAAAAAACATCAACTAGACCATTATCAACGTATAATTACCTTAATCACTAGCCATCAGGCCCCAATAATGACGTTTTTGTATAGAAACTTAAATAGTAAGGTTAAATAATATACGTATATATTATATACAGGGGGTTAGTAAAAGGTTGAGTCGATGTTATCACTCTTATCAGTTATCTGATAGACGGCTACATTTATCTTAGTCCAGCTTTAAAACCATTTTACGGTGTTAGACATGCTTTTACGATGTTACCACGCTTTCTACTTTAGGGATTATGTGTTTTTTTATTTTATTTTTGTGGCTTATTTTATTCATGCAAAGTTTTTAAATGGCAAGATTTACATTTTTCGGATTCCCATTCAGAAGATTTAATTCTTTTTAGTCAAAGTGGGTTGTTGATTTAGACCCTATTTTTAAACCGATCCCAATTCTGAATTCGATTTTGAGATGCTGTTACATATTTCATCATAGATTTTAATGTGTAAATGTAAAGGGCACTTCAAGATCGCTCTCAAATACGATCTCAAAGTTGTGAGCGGTTTATAAATACGGGATATAAATTCGGGGGGAAAATGGAGATCGTTATACTTTACACTGGATTCTCAATGACTGCTTTATGCAGGATATAAATTAAAAAAAGATAATTTCAACTAATTTATAAAAAAGCAATTTTTCTTAAATGTATAAAATAGATAATAAAAAGAAATATTTGCTAAGAAAAATAAGATTTTATAAAAGAAAGAATTTGCTCACCCACCCGCGATATATATCTTATTTTTATACGGGTTGTATGTATTTTTCAGGTTACGAAGACGCCCACAATAGAAGATAATACCGATCAAAACGGAATTTCTAAAGAGTTTCGCTGATCGATGAGTGCAAGATGATCGGATATGCCAAAAAGTAATTCTTTCGAAGACAAATTAATGTTGTCATAATATATTTTTTAATAAAAACAAACTAAAATATAAATATTTAGGTTCTAGATTTTATTCCAGAGTAGAGGCAAGGCTTTTTTAACAAGCCTTTATCAAGTCCACTTTTAAGTATCATATACATATAACTAAAGTGAAGGTGGGAAATGTAAATAGTCATTCCCCCGAGTGGGTATCAAACCCACAACATTCGCGTGTCCAATCAAACATTGTCAACAAAACTAAAATTACTAAAACATTTTTTTTAATACTTCGGTTAAGCAGTTTCTGAGATTATCGTAAAGAAACGCACATACAAACAGACCAACTGACGAAGTTTTATTACATTGTTAATTGTAATATCTTCTATGTACAGACACCGATGAGTTAGGATTTTATTGTAAGTATCGATAAGTTATGTTTTTATTTCAAACATTCAAATGAAGATTCTTATGGGAGGTACAAAAATGCGACCTAAAGTTTTAATAACTTTCTCATAAGAAATATTCATTGCGTTGCAAACATATATAATAGGTATATCAAAACACGAACATAATTCAGTGTGTTAAGTAAATAATTCTGAGGTATAAGCGGGCGAAGCCGCAAGCGGGTCGCTAGTAATAGAATAAATAGAAACCGGGCATTTACAGTCTGCAAATGACAGTTTAACTATTACTACAATATTAAATTAGGCCTGTAGTACAACACTATTGCAGGACTAATTTAGTATTGTAGTAGTGCTGTAGAAGTTATAAGGTACGTGTCTTGGACGGCTACTATCGACCACTGCGCTGTGAATTTAACATTGAGAATAAGCTAAGGCATTGCAATTTTGGTTAAACAGAGTAGCCATAAATAAATAAAATAAAAATAAATCAGCTTTTCACGCTGTATCCCGCACACAGCATGGTAGGCAGAGGGAACCTAGTGTCATAAGACACCCTGTTCCCCACTTTCTGCCGAATTCTGGAGGCATTGCGTATTGAGTGGCAGAACTCAACGCTGCTCTTAACCTCAACACCAGAGCGAAGAAATGGAAATATAAATTTAAGTAAATATTTCATCTCCTCGAGTGGGAATCGAACCCACAACCAGACGGTTTTACAGTCACACTTTGTGCCACTGCGCCACGACTGGCCTCAAAATAAATAAATTATATGCAATTTATAATTTATGTAAATAAATGAATAGGATTTATAAGTAATATATCTATTTCTTTTTGGGATATATAACAGAAAGTGGAGGTCGCTGGTTGTGGATTCGATCGCTGCTCGTGTAAATGAATTGTGTTATTTTTTTTTTAATTTGGTAAATTAAAATGCGGCGCTGAGTTCCGTTACTCAACAAGCAATGTCTAAAAAAATGGTGAAAAGTGGAGGACAGAGCGTTTTTAGCGTATTCCTACTATATATTGGCTTTTTGGCTCCAGATTTGTTACTTTCACATTTTTTAGGAAAGCTGTAAGCTGTCGCTGTAAAGACAGTAATAGAATATATCAAAATGAAATAGCCCGAAAACTTTGGTTATTTCAAAGTTGACGATTAGGTATCTGTGTGAAGTTTAAATTAATTTTATGAAATGTCTACAGAAGCCTACAGTTTGGTGAGATTTAGGATTGGGCAAACATATAAAGGTTCAAGTGATAGGTAAGCGTCGCCTGTAATAGACCTTTACGACTTCATCTTCAGTAACAAATGGTGGTGGTATAGGGAGGATCACATCACAAATCTTGTTGAGTAAAATAAAAAAATGTATATATTCACGTTTTTTTTTGTATAACAGGTTAGCTTCACGCTGTATTCCGCACACTGCAGGTTAGGCAGAGGGAACCTAGTGTTAAGACATTCTGTTCCCTTTAAGATACTACCAGACATGTTGGGTGGCGAAACTCAACGCCGCGCTTTGCTTTGTTCCAAAAAAATCGTTAAAAAAACCTCGTTAAAAATATTCCCATTAAATGTATAATTAAGGAAAGTTGCTTATATTCCGAAATATATAACATTTTTAAAGAAAAGTATTACGGTTATCCGTTAACTTTTTATTTCAATATGTGATATAGGAATCAAAATACTCTTTGTCACTCTATTGAAATTATAGCTATTGAATTAAAATATAAATTTAAAAAATTAAATGGTAAAAATAGAAACATTTCATCGTGCCTGCCACCACTATCATCATCACTATCACCAGAACTATCATCATCATCATCATCACCATTAGCCTGTCCTCGTCCACTGAGCTTGGACATAGGCTTTAGCCTCTAAGCAACCAACCATCTCCAGCCACTTATAAGCATAAGTCATGTTTCACACTATTATTATTTAAATTTTAATGAAATAAATATAAAATAGATAAAATAGATTTAACGATTTAAATAGAAAAAGATATGTTCTTTTTCTATTTAAATCGTTAAATCTATTTTACGACGATTTGTGATTTATAGAGTTCAGTATAATAGCAATAAGCGCCAATCTCTCAATAGTCTTTGTTAGCGACGACGCCACATCGTCGATATTGAAACGTCTATTGTACGAGTACCTATAATACAGGTTTACATTAATTTATGATGAGTTTCATTGTTACGTTAAAACAACGTAGGCACAAGAAAACTGTTTTTGGTATAATAATAATATGCAAATAATACATTATATTTTAGGTTTATGAATTATAAAAATATTTGACTTTAATTTTTCACGGCGTTGAGTTTCGCTACTCAACACGCAATGCCATGAAAACGTTGGGTGGTGTGGTCAGCGGAGTGACTTAGCGTTAAGGTTCCTCGGTCTTCCACGCCATGTGGGGAAAGCGTGAACCTGTTTATTTATCATTTTGTCGACATCGGCTTGATCAAAAGCGTATGTTCGGCCTAACGAGACATAAAGCGGCGTTAAGTTCCGCAATACGCAAGGTATACTACAAATACAATACAATGAGTAACAAAAGGAAAGCCGATTGTTTCAATACTAAATTGTCATAACTGCCCTGCAATATGCGGAAATTTTAAAACTTCATAAAAAAAACTCTTAAATATGAAACGTAAAATTTCACGAACAAGCTGTCAAATACAGTATACAAGCTGTATTGTTTCCAACATTTCGATTGACGTGAATGCGATATACTCGCGTCATTTCATATTTCGAAACATTTCTTTTTGACAGGTCCATTTCCTTAAAATAGCTTTCTATTTTAAGGAAATGTACCTTTAAATAAATACTTGTTTGTAGCTTCACGCTGCATTTCGCACATAGGAGGGTAGATAGAATCTTTTTTTTTATTTGAGATAGGCAAACATTTGTTCGCTATCTCACCTGGTGGTAAGTAATGATGCGAACGATGGTGGATGCTTACCAAGATAGTGCCTACTCATTCTTGCCTTGAAAAGACCCAAGTTATACTTAGCGGGGAACAGTTCGGCAGGCAGAGAGTTCCACTTTTTAGCTGTTCGCATTAAGAAAGTGGAGGTGAAGCGCTGCGTACGAAAAGGAGGTATATCGACGATATATGGGTGAAATCTCAGCTTACCTCTTTTTCTTGCACCGCAGATAAAATGGAGAAGAGGGTACTAGGTCATGCAGCGTTGAAGAAGCTGTCCCAGAGCGCACTTAGGCAGTATTTACTAACCTAACCTAACCTTTAAGAGGACACCTAGTTGTTTAACTGCAGTTGTAGTCAATAACTCGATATAACATCCAAAGTTCAAATCTGACGTAAGGTTCATGCCAAGAAGCTAAAGATGGTCTAAGAAAGCTATCGGCACGTGTACATCTCGGAAAGTCGGATCAAGACGTAAGGGGCTCCATATTGCAGGGAATAAGCACGCCTGAGTTTTGGTAGCGTTAAAAATGACAAAATTGGCATCGCCCCATTCGGAGACGCCCTGAAGTGCCAGGTTCAAACGATCTATCATAGACTCTCGACAAGGATTAATTTCGTCTTTGGATTGGATAGATATCTGTCAACAACGGTGCTTTCATCAGCGTACCCAACGATACCGGGTGTTAACATATCGTTGATGTGCAGCAGGAGCCTGTTGATCATATACGCGGCCATCTAGGACCACTTCTATCGATCACTCACTCAAGAATTCTGATATCCATTTGCAAAGGTCAGCCGGTAGTCCGTTTGCGGGAAACTTACTTTGCTTGCCAGATCCTGTCAAAAGCTCTGGAGATATCGAGAGACACGGCAAGGGCCTCACCATGTCTAGATAGCTGCGCTCCATATGTGAGCCTGTGAGTTCTACACAAAGAGATCTCCTGTCGATCGTCCTTGATAGAATCTATACTGGCTATCGCTTAGGAGATAGGGCATTATCCTCCAGATATGCCACAAGTCTATTATTCAGTACACGCTCCATAGTCTTGCAAGCAGGATCTGCCCGACTGCCCGACTGCCCTATTTGGGCACAGGGCATTTGCTAGCTTCCTCGATTTAGGAAATATATTCATATTACAATATATTCATATATAATATAGTGATGTACAATATATTCATATTAATTGATGTCCATTTATGAAGCGGCACTAAAACAAAACCATTTGCCATTTTTCTTTGCTTGAAAAATAAATTTTCTATTTAGATATAGGTATATCATTTTTATCACATTCAATCCACAATAGTTTAAATAAACTGCCTTTATTTTCTTTTGACGTACTGTACCAAAAAAAAATGTATATTACTCAAAACCTTTCTTGACTTACGTACGTATCACTAATAAAGTATGAGTGACAGTTTAATAACATTAATTAATGTATTGATTGCTCCTACCTCTTATTTTAGTAGTAGCGTAGTGGGTACCTTAAGACAGGCCAAGTGCGAGTCGGATTTTACGCACGAAGGTTTCCGTATTATTATTTATAAAAAATCACGTTTGTTGTATTGGGGCCCCATTGAATATTTATTTTATTTGTTTTTTAGTACTTGTAGTTCTAGTTCTAGCGGCAAAAATAAAAACCATCATCTGTGAAAGTTTCAACGGTTGAACTGTCACAGTAATAATTGCGAAAATTCTATCTACATATATTATGAGTTATGAGAACAGTAAGGGAGCTTATTAAGCACAACTAACGAAAATATTGATAGTTTGGTACATACTTGCTATTTAAAACGCATTATGTTTAGAATTCCGTATCTTAAAAGAAAAAAATACGACACTCCTCTAGAATCACTTTAATAACCGTCTGTTTGTCTGTCTGTCCGTCTCTCAAGACCATTTATGTCGATCAAGATAAATGGTCTTGACAGAATAGTGTGGAATTGCGAAGCTGAGGAGGATAGGATTTATTATTATTATTTATTGAAAAAACATTTTTATACGTTTTCTAAATAGTACTTTTGTTTTATATGTGTGGAATAACACTTTAAAATTGTTAAAAATGTTTAATGAATAGCATTCTCTCTTGCCAAATGATAATTCTTAGTAACTATCTTTGAGTAGCGGAAATTTGTAAAAATCTCCCTAAAGAGTGCTTAAACGGTTTTAAAGAGGCGCGGGTTCAAATCCCGTTACGTTGAAATTTTTATACGTATTCTAAAAAAAAAACATTTACACACTCAATCCGTATTCTCTTTTCACGATGTTAATAATAAACCATCTTTTCGTATTATATATATTAACTAGCGACCCGCTCGCGGCTTCGCTCGCTTTTAATACTGAATTATTCATGTAATGTACCGTTGTTTGCAAAACACTTAAGATTATTAATGTGAAAATTATTTAAACCTTAATGCAACCCGCATTTTCGTAGTTCCAATAAGAATGTTCCAATTGTTTAAAAAAACACACTTAAACAAATGATACAAACAACAGAAAACTTTAACGAAAGAAATTATAAACAACAGACTACCTACTATTCTTTTACCCAAAAATACTTAAACGAAAGATGTAACCAACTATGTCGCTTTGAAATATATTCAATGCAAGGCTCATGAGTCGGATTTGGAGGAGAATAGAAAGTCCCTCAGAAGTAGTCTTACGTCTGACCTCGGGCGGCCGGGTATGCCACGGAGTGCTGCTCCTTAGGTGCAGGTCATACATTGGCGCAGCGGAATGCGTTGGACGCGAGACGACCAATGTGTACCTCCAGGCTTTCTATTTTTAGGTTGCGGTGATGCGTGGTGTTTCTCACGTAGTATGGCGCCTGCGTCACTCGACGGAGGATGAGGTTCTGGACCACCTGCAGGATTTCTCGTTGAGTGATACTCGCTAGGGCGTTGTGATGTCATCAGTGTACAGCGCGTAGAGAGCAGGTGACAAAATGTTGCCCTGGGGAACAACGGCAGCGATCGAGTCGCTGCTAGACCTCGAACTCTCAACTCTCACGCAAAATGTCCTGTCACTGAGGATCCATTTTTATAAGCAAAAGGTTGCGGGGCGCGGGGGGACGCGTAGTAGGCGGCGAGTCGTTACACAGCAAGAATTTTTTAGTACCGTAATTTTAAATCTGTGCTACTAATCTTCTAAAGTACTTATTGAAATGAAAAACAGTAATCAACATTTTAATCTATATTAAATGGCCAAAAGGTAACTAATATACTTATATATACTGAAAGTAAGGGTTAAACATGAGTCGATATAGCTTTTCTCTAAAACTATTTGTAATTTCGAAATATTGTAAAGAGCAAAATTTATCTTTGTTTAACGTAGAAAATTAATGACTTAATTAAAAGGATAAGGATTAATATCATTATGGACACACATCCCTTACAATAAGAAAATATATTTAAATTACCGTCTAATTTCCGTCTCCTCTACGCTTTCATTTGTATTTCTTGTTCTACGACTTATGAACGACTTTTTCGTGGCATAATTAAATTAAAAAAGGAAATGCTTAAAAAAGTAAAAGAAAAAATAATAAAAGAACAGAAGAAGAGTAAACAAAATAAACAATAAGCTACTTAAACGAAAGAAATGATAAACAAAAGACAACCTACTATTCTATTCTATTAATGAAAAAAGATGAAACTAAATATATCACGCTGAAATAATACATTAAACTCTAATTATCCAATACGTACGTACAATCGCGTCTAAATCTACTTCGCTACAGAGGCAGGCGGGGAGACCGGCGCGGCGGACGCGTCGCGGGACGCGGGGGGACGCATGGCGCGTGGCGAGCGCGTTCGCAGCAAGGATTTTTTGATATTGTAACAACTTCTAAAGTACTTATTAAAATGAAAAACAGTAAAAGACAGTTATGATCTACATTAAATGGCCAACGTAACCAATATACTTATTTATATGCTTTTTGAGTAAGGGATAAACGAAACATGAGCCAAATCTGCGGTTTATAGCCGGCGCGATATGTCAACAATTAAATGCGTTTTTCTCTAAAACTATTCGTAATTTCCAATTAGTGTAAAGGACAAATTTTATCTTCGTTTAACGTAGAAAATTAATAAAGTATTTAAAAGGATAAGGATTGATACCATTATGGACAAACATCCCTCACAATAAAAAATATACTCAAATTACTATTTTTAGACAGAAATATGCTCACTGTATGTTATCCTTAGAAGATACGAATATGCTGTCGCTGACTTTTTTATAGATCTTATTAAGAGGAATAATACTCTAGTACATTGTTTTCATGTAGGACTTACCATTAAAGCAGCGCATGCGTGAAAGTTTCTCAACGGGTAGGACTTTATGCACATTTATCATATTTATGTCAAATTACATTAAAGTATACATATAATAAACTATATATAAACCTTCCCTGAGAAATACTCTACCTAATGGTGAAAACCGCATCAAAATCCGTTGGGTGGTTTAGACGAAGATCGCTTAGAAAGGCCAGACAGAGACGAAATGCGTTCTTATTTTATAAGATATAGAGATTACATTATTGTTAATTAGAATTGATGCACATTACAAGAAAATGTTATTTTACTTAGAACAAAGGTGTTAAATATTAGTTTCTTACTTTATTTTATAAAGAAATGTGTTAAAACAGACACGTTCACATATTAAAATCCAGGCACATTAAAAGGCCAGTATGAAATTATAGGAAATTAAATTATAATTTATGCAAAAAGGAGAATGCAACATTCTGTATAATAGGAATACGTGGAATAGAAATAATGTATTTATCTCAACATACTCCTTTGTCCGTTATAATTCGTTTTGCAATTTTATATGAAGGAGCCATTGTGGTGTAGATGTTAAATAATTCACTTTATTGAAGGTGTCGGTTCGAATTTCGATCCAGTGGATGTTTATTTTTATATATTAGTGTTTATACTATAAATGTATGTTTATAAATCAAATAAATCAGCTTCACTCTGTATTCCGCACATAGCAGGGTAGGCACAGGTACCCATTTAGTGTCAAAACACTCCGTACCCCTCTTTCCGCCGAATTCCGGAGGCTTTGCGTGTTAAATGGCGAAACTCAACGAGGCGTTCTGCCTGAGAGAAACGTAGTGTGTAATTTCTAGGATAGGCATATTTTCATTCTATTATTATATTCCCTTTGCTTAATCGAACGTAAAAAACACAATCAGCCACATCCTTCTTCATGTATAAGACTTTTAAATGGTAAATAATAATTTTTCGTAATAGATTCGCACTGTTCCCCGCACATATGAGGGTAGCATAACATACGAAGCATTGCGTGGTGAATGGCGGAGCTCAATGCCGCTCTTCGCCTCATAACCAGAGCGACCGGAACCGGAATCGAACCCACAACCGTAGCATTTACACCGGCATCCTTGTGATTTTGCGCTATAACAGCCTCGTCATAATTGGATACTTACCAAAAAAAATAAACTGAATGTACTAAAATCCACTTTTACAGTCTTGTTTCATAGTCAATGTGCTCGAAGCTATAAATTATTGGTTTAAAGTAGGGTTGTTTACTGGTAACCTCCGAAAAGTTCCACTACTGAGGTCCTGGCTTTTATTACCTGGGCTACCCACAAGTGTTACTTTCAACTTTCGTGATAAATCAGTTATTTCGAGTGGAGTCAATTTAATTTCTTAGATTTTGTTTAGTTTTTAGGCACGGTGTGTCTTGACACTACGCTCCTAGTGTCAAGACACTTCGTGGACTCAATAATATAAGTTCTTACAGCTCAAAATAAGAGCAACAATATTAAAATGAACTAGGCTAATAAATTTCAAAGCCTGAACCCGCCACATTTGCTTGGTAAACCGGAAGTGACATCAAAGTCGGTGACAGCATTCTAGCGGAATTCACAAATTAAATTAACCTTTACATAATACCAGCTCATAAATAAATAATTTATTTACATCATTAAAATTATGCAGTAAATTAAGAATTTATTTGAGTATGGCTTTTAAATATTCATTGTTTTTATTGGTAGGTACTACTGGTATTTTAAATATATCGTAAAGTTTAATTTAATTTTCGTTCGTTCTTCAGCTTCACGCTGTATTCCGTTTGTAGCACTTTAGACAGCAGCATTCTAGTGTTAAGACACTCCGCTCCCCACCTTCGAAGGCTTCTTCTTGAGAAAGCTTGCTAATTAATTGTGCAATAAAACTTTTCAAATTTAATAACATAAAAGAAACAAAAAAGTATTATACAATTTTCTTTTTCGTTTCAATGTCAAGGTAATCTTCGTTTGCGCTCGTGTAACAAAATAATCAGATGGACACTTATTTTGTTTTATATTTTCATTAAGTATTTTACATTCTTTCATAAAGGAAAACATAAAAATATGTATATAATTATATATTTTTTTTATATACTTGAAGCTAGTCGTGGTGCAGGGGCACAAGCGTGCGATTGCAAGCGCCACAGGTTGTGGGTTCGATTCCCACTCGAGGAAATTAATTATTAAATATTTTCATTTTCTCGCTTTGGTGACGAAGCAAAACGTGGCGTTGAGTTCCCCCATTTAACATGCAATGCATCCTGAAAACGGAAGTGTTTTAATGGGAACGGAGGGTCTTAACAGCAAATTTCCAGGTTCCTTCTGCCTACACTGCTATGTGCGGGATATAGCTTATATTATATAGAGGGATTCGAACCTGCACCTCTTGGATGTTAAAATATAACAATTATTTTAAAACATATTAATACGATAATCACGATACGATAATATTTCAGTAAGCCGATTTGCAAATATATAAATGAATACCAGCGGGATTTTACTGCAAGCTTATGTATGTTTCCCAACTATTTTATGAATTTTAAATTTTTAGCTATAAAATCGAAAAATGTCGGTTTTATACGAAATATGTTTTCATTTTTATTCCATTTCGTGTGTGACAATATTCTTTTTAGGGCTCCGTACCTAAATCGGAAAAACTGGGACAATTATAGTAAGAGAGAAGTTATCTTGAAATCGCGTGGACATTTTAATCTGAAATTATTATCGACTATTCAGATCTACCTATCTATCTACAGGATACTTCCCGTGGACCTATAATTATAAAATATGGCAAGAAGTGGGAACCTGCTGTTTAACCCAAAAAAGTGAAAATTTGTAAAAAAAATCATTACAAACTTAAAATTGTACCTCATTTCATACAAAATAAGTGCATGTCAATATAAGTTTTATAATTTTTATAAATTGTTTTTAACTTGAAATACAATTCTGAAATTGGTACGGAACCCCGGTCTGTGAGTCCGACTCGCATTTCACTAGTTTTTTTTGTCTTACAGCTATAACGATAAATGGAAACAGTGATCTCCTAACTGCGTCTTTTAGCATGTAATATTTTCACGTGAGAATTTTTGACAAACAATAGTGAAAACAATTTTCTAATTCGTTTTTTGTTACAATACTAGAATTCCAATTTTCTTTGACATTTTTTATATCAATAATTTATCTATATAAAAAAAATTGTGGTAGAAATGATGGCTCATTGAATTGCAATCTGGTTCCCCTGGGGGAGATTCATGGTGGAGGCATGTAACCATTTTCATCTTATTCTTCTCTTTAGCTTCACGATGTATCCCGCACGCTTAAGACACTCCGTACCCCACTTTCCGCCGAATTGTTGAGGTATTGCGTGTTGAGCGGCGGAACTTAACGCTGCGCTTTACCTCGTGACCAGAACAATGAAAACGAAAATATTAAATTTATCATTCACCCAAGTATGAATCGAACAAACAACCGTAACCAGTAACCGTAGCCACAACCGTAGGCGTAACCGTTTAGTCACATGCTTATGCCCCTGCGCCACGACGTCCAATAGCTTATGTTGTTGCTTTAAAATTCGCTCCATTTATTTCTTAGTTTAATGCTTGTTGGAAGGTAGAACTCGACGTCATGTTTACTTTTATCAGAGTATGGAGATGATTGATTTGATCCCTCCTAGGAGTAATCGTACACCCACAACTACTGCGACACGTAGGCGTCCTTTATTATACGCCATCCTCTATTATACTATTATCTTATAAATGTTAAAAATAAATTTTCCTCTAAATGGTATGAAAAGTCATAATTACCGTGTGCAATCAAATGCTTCAATGATGGCAACATAATCGAATTATGAATCTTATCTAAAGGTCAAAAGGAATATTTATATCTGTATAAAATAAGAAATAAATTATTATCAGCTTCACGCTGTATCCCGCACACAGCAGGGTAGGCAGAAAGAACCTAGTGTTAAGACACTCCGTTGCCCACTTTCTGCCGAATTCTGGAGGCATTGCGTGTTCAGTGGCAGAACTCAGCGCCGCGCTTGTCCTCGACACCAGAGCGAAGAAATGGAAATATAAATTTTAGTAAATATTTCATCTCCTCGAGTGGGGATCGAACCCTCAACCAGTCGGTTTTAGAGTCGCACTTTGTGCCTCTGCGCCACGACTGGCCTCAGTAAAATTATTGATTTATTTTTAAACAACAACATGTATTAAAGTAAAAATATCTATGTTAGACCTTGAACATTTGTTATAAAACACGTATTCTTATTAATTACAATAATATATACGACGAACGACTATTTGTTTGTTAGCTAGTGCTCCGCTCATGACTTTGTCATTGAGCTTTTTACTATGATATATCTTACATCTATAATATAATTGTCTCTAATATACCTTTAAGAGGTATGCCTTATCCATAAAACCCTTCCTCCAGAACCACTCTATCAATTAATGAAAACCCCATTAAAATCCGTCGCGTAGTTGGATTTATCGATGGTAAACGACGTTGTCTTATAATGCGTAAATAGAGGACTCGCGCGGACTTTACGAATATTTATTCAATATATTTATGATGGTATTTTTTTTTAAATTAAATAATTAAAATTACCTGAAAAATAATAATAAGTAGACATAAATAAGGGAAATAAAATTCTTAATATTAGAAAAAAATACCTGAGTAATTGAAATGAAAAAACTAAATAAATAAAAATAATTAAGGGAAACTCTTAATATTATAAAAAAACACCTAACTATTTAAATTAAATAAAAAAATATAAGTATCTAACCATTTAAAATGAACAAAAAATAATAAGTAAATGTGACCAAAGGAAATTATTTATATTGGAATAAATAGTAAGTACTGAAAAAAAAACTAAACGAAACCAACTGTTTCTATTATCAACCTAAAATAAATATATTATAAAAATATCAAAATTAAAAGTAACACGAAATATAATATCAAAATATAACAAATCAAAATACTTAACCTAAACAAGAAATTTTAATATACGGGATACAGCGTGAAACTAAAAAAAAGAACTTACCTTAAGCAAGTGGTACAACAGCTCCCTACAACCTACCTTGCCATCGCTCTTCCTGTACGCGTCGTGGACCCGCCACATCAGACCGTGACCAGCGCAGCTGCTCTCCTTGCCTACTTCGAAAAATTCCAAAATAGGATTATTCTCCAACGTCGGAGGATGACTGTTCACCGCTATCTTCATCTTGGATATGATGGCTGCCATTTCGGGTAAAACCCGGTTACTTTGCTGAGATGGCTCCAGCTTGGGTTCGCGGTCGCCTGGAATTAAAAACAATAATTAATAAACGCTTTTCACTGCAGCAGGGTAGCTATGTGTTTCTAGCACTATAGGAAATAAGTAATAGGCATTTATTTTCATGAGAATTAAGGTGTAGATAGACGTCAAAGAATGACGTGACTTGAATGTGATGCAGGTTAGCTGCCAGATAATGTAATAATACCATTGACTTTGAAAAAAGCAACTGTTGAGTTTCTTGCCGGCTCTTCTCAGCAGAACTGCTTTCCGAACCAGTGGTAGCTTTCTTTTGGTTATATGTTCATTCGACGATTCAAAAGTGCTTATAAAAGTTTATTTGAAAATAAACAATCATTTGAATTTGAATGAGAAACAAAGTTAAAATAACAAGAATAATCACAAAATACTATGGATATGTAAATCGCTATGTACGGATATATAAATACTATTTGAAAATATCTACATATATGTATCACGTTTTATAAAGCCAACACATTAATTTATGTTCAATAAGAAGTTCGCGTTTCTTTAAGCGTGCATCATTTCCGAATGGTAATATTCGCTATTACAAATATATTTCAGCAAGTATAAATAATAGTATTGAAAAGCTTCCTGGTGGTGGACAAAGATTTTATTTTGTCATATCAAAATTAATTAATTTTAATATTTTTCAATACACTATATGAACATGAAAGTTGATGACTGGTGTCAATTTATTTTGTAATTTTATGTACAAAAAGTTTATTATTTCATTCAATATATAATTACTAAGATAAATGAGAAAAAATCATAAAATTTATTGTTAATTAGAAGAGGAAGTTTTTATTTGGTTGGACGTGCTAATCTCAATAACTAATATCTGGTTAAAATTTTAAAATTCTTCTTCGTGTTGGAAATTTAACATATTGTGAAAGGAAGGAAACGAACATTACGTTAATTAATTCAATGCAACTTGAGGCCAGTCGTGGCGCAGCGGCACGAGGTGTGACTGTAAAACCGACTGGTTGTGGGTTCGATCCCCACTCGCGGAAATGAAATATTTACTTAAAGTTAAAAGAAATATTTACTTGAGTTCTGCCACTCAACACGCAATGCCTCCAGAGTTCGGCAGAAAGTGGGGAACGGAGTATCTTAACACTAGGTTCCCTCTGCCTACCCTGCTGTGTGCGGGATACAGCGTGAAGCTGATTTATTATTATTTATTTTTTAATGTAGACGTAATCTGGCGTCCAGAATGTGTCACACGTCCGTATATAACTCTTTGTTATTTCCATTTTACCACGCAGTCGAAACTTTTTTGTAGTGCTTCCTTTGAGCTTATCAAAATATGATGGTTCTGAAAATTCCAAATCGATATTTCAAGTTCAAGGCCGTACCCGTGAATACTTTTTTAAAGGTTATTCGTTTTATTTTGTTTTTAATCCTGTATAATATATTTTAAACACAGAGTTAAAATACAACATTTTTCTCTTTTAAAAAGAGAAAAATGGAGTCAATTTCATATATATTTCATCTCCTCGAGTGGGGATCGAACCCACAACCAGACGGTTGTTAATCACACCTCGTGCCGCTGCGCCACGACTGGCCTCAAGGTGTTAGACTTAATCGTTCAAAATTTTATACGTTTTCTAAAATAACTTTCCACTCTTAATATATTCCATATTAAAGTACTTTAAAAAAATAAAAATAGGATTTATATTGCGTTTTGTATGTTTTAATACAACAGTCGACTAAATAATTTCAACGAACGCAATTAAAAATAATCGTTGTTTACTAAAACACTAAGTTTACTTGGAACTGCAATACATAAAGCATTTGAAGTCACTTAAATGAGTTGAAGAAACTGAGTTTTTCTCAGAAGCGAAACGGAATTCAATGTGAAGGTCGCCGTCGGGTTGTATATTACCTAGAAATTTTTCATTAAACTTACACAGATAAGTTGAAATAAATCTAATTTTGCTGTCGTAATGCGAAACGGCAAAGTAATTTTGATAAGCTAATAAATAAGCGAGAAATGGGAATTTGCGACACTCATTTTACAAGAGTTTTATGCTATAGTAAATTTTTTCTCTCTCTTCTCCGCTTATACCTAGTGTATGTCAACAAATAGATGATTAGTGTTAAAATTTTATGCATTTGAATATATTGTAGAACTAGAAATCATATTAAATTATTTATTCCTCCGAATCTTAATTTTAGATAAAGGAAAAGATCTTATTATTCGGTATATAATAACTAAAGTCTAATATTTATACAATGATGCATTGTTGACATTTAGGAATTTGAGATAATCTATACCAATATTATAAACGTGAACAGTTTGTCTGTTTAATGAAGATTATCTCAGGAAGTATTAGTATGAATTATCTATTTTTTAGTTATTACAGTCTATTTAACAAAGAAATAGACAGATATATAGACTAAATGACATAACATAGATCGTTTTGATGTAGCAGACTAATCTGTGGTCAGTTACTACGGGTAGGTACTCTTGTTATATACAACTTTTAGTTGATCATAGGGATAAAGCTGTTCTTAAAATCTAGATAATTTTAATCCAGACAGCAGTTTAGATTAATCTGTAGAATTAATAAAAACAGAAAATATTCAATATTTTTAATTTTTAACATTTTTTAAAGTGTTATTTTATACTTAGGATATCAAAATACTTATTTAGAAACGTATAAAAATTTTAATGTACCGGGACTCGAACCCGCGCCTCCTGGATAGCGACCAGAAAATATTCACTTTGACACAATGCAAGTCCATTAAGTAGAACATAATTATAAACTATTGCATAACTTTTACCGAAGTATGTCACAAAATCACTTTCGACAATTAACCTAAATTGTATAGTCTATACAGAGCGAAGGAAAGTAGTTTAATCAGAACTTTGTTGCGTAAAACTTTAATTTTATATTAATAGTGTCTTTAAAACACATAGGTCAGTCGTGACGCAGTGGCACGAGGTGTGACTGTAAAACCGACTGGTTGTGGGTTCGATCCCCACTCGAGGAGATGAAATATTTACTTACATTTATATTTCTATTTCTTCACTCTGGTGTCGAGGTTAAGTTCGGCGTTGAGTTCTGTCACTCAACACGCAATGCCTTCAGAATTCGACAGAAAGTGGGGAACGGAGTGTCTTAACATTAGGTTTCCTCTGCCTACCCTGTTGTGTGCGGGATACAGCGTGAAACTGAATTTAATTTGAAACACATACATTTGTTAAAAAAAGCTCCACGCTTTAGCCCGCATCTAGCAGGATAGACAGAGCAAAGCTAGTTTTGAGATACTCCGTTCCCCACTTTCCAATTTTCGGAACATTGTGTTGTCTTAAGTAAGTAAAAAAATATACTCTCCCGAATTGGGATCGAATCCATAACCATCGCGTTTACAAAAACAATATTTTATTAAACAAATAACATTTAGAATTTATAATTTTAACTTAAAATTGTGAAGAATATTATTAGGCTGAAAATATTATATCCAAAGGATCACTTTTATAAATCTAAATATTCTATTCCCCAATTTTCAATAGATTGTGTTGTAAGCGGAACATAACGCCGCTATCTGTATTTAAATCAAATATATAAATTAAATTCAAATTTGTAAAATAAATTTACAAATAAAATTCAAATTTCTAAATTAAATTCTAATTTATAAATTATAAATTAAATTCAAATTAACATATAAGTAAAATAAGTATTCTTAACTATGATTCGAACAGGTTACCACCGCTTCTACTGTCAGACCTACGGTAGCGCCGAAATCATCTAGATTAAAAACCTTTTAGGTTGTCAGCGAGCTTTAGTAAAGCAGTTTCACCCTTCTATACATAATTACAATATAGATGCTGGTCGTCAAATGGAATTACGAAGTATGGTGTTTGACAATTTTTAAGTGCCCAAAGTAACTCTGACAGCAGGTAAAATGGGTTACAACGAAATTTTTAATCCAATATAAAATATTTTTTTCAATTCGAAAAGGTAGTTCTTGAGATTAGCGCGTTCAACCAAACAACACACACTATTAAAAACACACACTTCATCTTCACAGTTCAGTTTAGATATTTTCTTCTTTAGCGTCACGCTGTACACACAGAAGGGTAGACAGAGGGAACCTAATAATAACACACTCCGTTCCCAATTTTCCGCCGAATTCTGGAGGCAGTACGTGTCGAGTGGCGGAACTCAACGCCGCCGCACAACACGCATGAAAATATGAGACATAAAATAAAAAAATGTTCGTTGATATTTCCTCAAAAAATAATAAAAGAATGAACAATTTATACGTTTCTATTGCTTATATGTGAATCGGTAATATTGTATGTAAACAACCTCCGATGTTATACTCTATTGTAATATAATGTTATTACGTCTTCACTGAACCTATCTTCATAAGGTTGAAATCAATTTAATTTATCAAAATATATTAACTTTGTTTATTTTTATCGTCTGGCATTAATTAGAGTTAGGCAAATTTTAATTGTAATTAACAATTAAATACTAACATGTCACCAACAATGGATAGCGAGTTGTAGATATAACCTTGATGTCTATAGGTTCGATTCTCGTTTTGGTTATATAAATTAAAAAAAAAAATGATCGAATATAGTAAGTACAGCGAGTGGTAATGAATTCTCTTTGTCCATAGTGAAACGCAGAAAGTAGAGAAAGTGTTTCAAAAGTCTATTCTCTTTTCCTACTGTCAAAGTCAGAAGATTGAAGAAGATAAAAAAAAATATAATTAATAACTATGATTATCACCTAATAAATAATCCCAAAAGGACGTCTAGTAATCCTTCAAGTAGTTGACATTGCAAGGAATTGTATAAATTAATATGTTCTCTTCATAATTTTATTGAATAAAAATATATTGTGTAAACGGGTCTTATAAAGCAATGTGAAATAAGAAATATTGTGTAAGAAAAAGTAAAGAAGAACCATAGTAAACATGTCAATATTTCCATTATATTATAGCAGTTTTTTAGCTTACTGAAGACCTTCCGTTCCCTATTTTACGCCAAAATTTCGAGAAATTGCGTGTTGAGCGGCGGAACTCTACGCCGCATTTTTTTTTTGCTAAATTAAAATTATTAATGAAAGCCTCAGGTTCAATAACATAAAAGAAAATCTAAGAGATTACAATCCATTATTCTTATATATTAATATATATTTTTCTTTTTATCGAGAATAACTTGAAAACACGCATATACAGGGTGGAGGTAAAAGGTTACTCTGTAATTGCTTAGTGGGGCCTACATCACGAGTGTCGCCTCGTCTTTGATCGCACCGCCAACCGTGGAAGGCCCTGGCTTCTAAGTGATATATTTAAATATATTTATTATTTATATATATAAACATATATGCGCTTATTAGTTTTTTTTTATTTTGTGTAATTTTTTTATGTTGAGGTATTTAGTAATTATCTAGTGATAAGTTACTCCGTTTTCTATTTTTTACCTATATTAATGTTGCACGTATCTGTAGGTCTCATAATAGATTATACCAATTGCCAGAGCCGTTTTTGGTATATACATAATTTGTTAATTTAGATTTTTTTTTTCAAAAAGGCTTTCTTGATTTTTTCATGGAATATTGTAAATTAAAAATCTATTTATATATTAATATACATGTATTTTCCTTAAGTTTGTTCCTACAGATATTACCTAAATTGTAAAATCGCTTAAATTATTTCTATTAAGACCGCAATGGCTCTACACATTTACTTTCCGCTTAAGTATTTACAGTTAATTTCGTTCGAGAATAGCTTTCTTTTCATTCTGTATACAGATCTTGAACTTATGGACAATGGAGTCTAATTTAGACGTATAACGGACAGTATATAATATTGAAAAAAATATTTTGTATATATCTTCGAATATTTTTGTTGTAGGTATAAAGTTTTTCCACTTTTCATCCAGATATCGTTGTACTCCAAAGGCACCTGGGAACCTAGTATTAAGACACTCCTTTCCCATTTTGACACTTAATGCTGCGGGTTACCTGGTTGCCAGAGAGAGGAAATGAAAATATTTCGAATAGAAATCGAACCTGTCGTGTTCACAGTCACACGCTTCTGCCTCTACGCGACGACTGGACTCATCTAGGCTAGGTCTAGACAATTAAAACTTATCTCTCCATACAATAATACTGAAAAAAATAAATAAATATAATTTATTAGAGAAATAATTTACTTTGAATCCTCGCTCATACAGACATCTATTGATAATGTGGGTACCAAAGAGTATATTATTATAGAACATATTATAAATTGTACGACCTTTGTGTATGAAGGAAGGGTGAAATCCAAGTATCCCTTATGAAATATATGCTACGGATACGGGCCTTCCTTTTATTACGTAGATAAATTTTGAATTAAATTTTAATAGCATTTATGAGGAATGTCTAACTTTTAAATCGGTGGTTTTGAGTTCGATTTCCATTTCCAGTGTTGTGAATGATTAATGATTTTTTTTTACTTCACGCTGTATACTCGCACATAGCAGAGCAGACTGAAGAAATCTAGTGTTAACACTCTCCGTTCGTACGTTTTCCACGTTTCGCTTATTTCTTGAGGCAGTGCGTGTTGAGTGGTGCGTTCCTCGCCACTAGAGCGAAGATATGAAAATATTAAATATTTCATTTTTTTGCGTGACATTGAACCCACAATCCCCTGGCGAGCTTATAGTTTGTGTCACTGCGCCATGGCCTATGTGATTATGTGTACATATATATTATTTTCCTTTATCTCATCTTCAGAAATAAGAGTGTTAGTATTATTTAAAATTGTATGTTATTTTCAAATACAATAATAAATAAGCCAGTATGGCAATATCAAACACGGGAGGCAACAAGACAAAGCGCGGCGTTGAGTTCCGCCACTAAACACGTAATATCTCGAAAATTGACTATTCTATATATAATATAACAAATATATAATATAATAAAACAAACTTTTCAGCTTATATAATACTTCTATAAATGTAAATCTACTAGAATGAATGAAGCGAAATATACTGAATGGAACTCACAATATTATACTGAATTTGTCATTTTTTCCTCATTTCGTACTCTCATATAATACGCACGTGAATCATGTATTTTGAACGTCTTATATTTATAAATTGCCTTTACAAGGGCAGAGGTTATTTAAATATATAGTATATTTTTATAAAAATTTCTTTCGAAAAACGAATGTTAGACGTTAGAAATGTAAATACAGTTCTTTTTACTCTTTGTCGCTGCTTTTTATAGCAATATAATATTAGTATTAGCTTAAAAATACTTTAACTTGTTAATGTTGGTAATACGTAGATAAAACGTAGTGTTAAGACTCTCTGCATATTCTATTCTATTTCAATACATTACGCGTCGAGTGGTCGAACTCAGTGTCATATTTTTACTTCTATTTTTAAAACTTAACTCGCAATGTCTAGAAATAGAGTGGAAAGAGGAGAATTGAGTCCACACTACGCTATGTATGTGTATGTGCTCCACATAGCTGATATTAAAAACAAATACATTTATAATTTTACACCAAAACGAAGTATTTATTATTTTCATCATTTTTAAAGTGTATTCTGTAAAAGTTAACATGTCCTGCAACCGTAAACCCGCCTCCTGGACCCTGCCCCTCCTCTTCCTCCTCTTTGGGTAGCGGACATTTTTAAAAGCTGAGTATTTTTCGAAGTATTTATGGTAAATAAGAGATGTTTAATACATCCATAACCAATGCATTCATAAATGAATTTGTATTATTAATGAAGTTAATTGGATACATTATTGGAATATTCTTTTGTATTGAAATGTGTGTATGAACTACTGTATGATGAAATGTATGAAATTTTAATAGTGGATAATAAATAACTGTATTTTGGATGACGAAACAATGTCTATTTTATATAAATCTATATTCTGTCGGTCAATATTGAATATGAAATATACAGTATATAGAATTAAATATAGTGAAATTTCTATGTACGTACGGTTTTAGTTACATATAGTAAAATAGTAGGAGACTGTCGTAGCGCAGGGTCAGAGACGTGTGACTGTAAACGTTACAGGTTGTGGATTCGATTGCCATTCGGGGAAATTAAATGTTTAATATTTTTATCTCCTCACTATGGAGACTTGAGTTCCACCATTTAACACTCAGTGCCTCCAGAATTCGGCTGAAAGTTAGCAACGGAAGTGTCTTAATGAAAACGGAGTGTCTTAATATTAGGTTTCCAGGTTCACTCTCGCTACTCTGCTAGGTGTGATATATAGCATGAACCTAAAAAAAGGAAACAAAAATAGTTCATATGTCAATATTTTTGACAATGAGGATGCTACTTTGCTCTTTTGCTGAAATCATGGGAGAAAACTTACACTGCATTTGGTATAATTTGGCTAATTAAATTATATTTCAAACAAAAAAAAACAACCAACAAAATAAGTTTTCTTACTTAACCGCATTATAGAACTCTACTACAATTTAAATATTTTGAACGTCAAATACTTTGTAATTAAGCCCGAAAAAAAACAACATATTTATTTAAAATATTGCCAAGACCTAACTTGCGCTGTCAAAAAGTTGCCAGTTCCGATGTAGAGCCAAGTTTCTAACTGTGCACGCCCTAACTCTACAAGTCCCAACTTCGTAAACTATACAATTTATTTAGGTGTGTGTGGCCATTTAGTTACTAAACAACTTAGTTATTCTTCGTTATTACAAGAACTATAGGAACAACATAAATAACAACATTATCAGCTTCACGCTCCTCCCCCACACAGCAGGGTAAGCAGAGGGAATATTCACTCTGTTATCCATTTTCCGCCAAATTCTGCAGCATTTTGCGTGTTGAGTACCGCAACTCAACGCCGCGCTTTGTCTCGTTACTGGAGCGATAAAATAAAAATATTCAATATTTCACTTCCCCAAGTGGAAATCGAACCCACAACCTGTCGCGTTCACAGCTTTAGAGCTACAATAGTATTAATAAGAATATTAAGCATAGCATAAAATAAATCAATACAAGCCAACATAATTTAAATTAAATCATGAGGTTGCACGACAATTTATATAAGTGAATCTATAAACTTTTTATGAATCTTGTCTCTAGGGCTGTTCGTACTTTGAAAATATTTCAACTCCAATATCTTTAGAAACAAGAGTAAGTACCACTTAAATGGAACTTATATGCTTACTAAGTTAGGAGTATCACTGTTGCTGTATAAAATGTTAAGGTCGAAGGAGAATAATCAATGGATTAAGTTAGTTTGCGTTGTTATAAAAATAAAATATATATATTAATTTTATAAATCTTTTACTATATATATACAGCTTCACGCTGTATCCTGCACACAGCAGAGAAGGCAAAAGGAATCTAGTGTTAGGACACTCCATTCTCTTGGAGGTCTTCTGGAGGTATTTCATGTTAAGTGGCGAAATGCCGCGCTTTACTTCGACACCACAGCGAAGAAATATTTTTTTCATTTCCTCGAAATGGAGTCGAATCCACAAACTTTTACGCTTACAGTCACACGCGTGTACCCCTGTGCCACAACTGGCTTCGTGGGGTATTTAGAATCTATATAATATTAATAGAATATTTAAGTTTCAAACCAACATTGAAACTTTAAGTAATACATAATGGAACTCAGAACAAATTAAGAATTAACAATATGCTTAATTAAATAAAAAACTGCTTATAACATTTTTTTCTATTCTTCTGAATTTTTGAAGTAAAGATGAGCGGCGGAACTCAACGCCGCGCTTTGTTTACCAGAACGTAAGGATTTGATAATTGCATCAAATTATTTTGTTCTTCTTTTTCGGCTACAAATAGATAAAAGAAAAAGAAACCGGTTAAGTGCGAATCGGACTCGCTCGCTAAGAAATCCATACCAATTTATGATTGCAGCAAAATACAAACCAAATACGTTAGAAGCTACAATGCTCGGTTTTGATCGCGTTGACTCAAAAACTTCATATTTTTTGTATTGCAAGAGACAGTGAACATGAATATTTGATATTAATTTAAGAGAAAAGTTATGACAGACGGACAGAGAGACAGATGGACAAAAAAGTAATCTTATAAGGATTGTAGTTTTTTCCTTTTGACGTGCCGAACTCTATAAATAGGTTTATTTTTTTATATACAAAAAAATGTTATCCATTCTCAATTCGAGGAAAAAGTTTATTTTGTTTATTATACCTACAAAAATAAAAAAAATAAAAATCAGCTTCACGTTGTATCCCGCACACAGCAGGGTAGGCAGAGGGAACCTAGTGCGCTTAACCTCGACACCAGAGCGAAGAAATGGAAATATAAATTTAAGTAAATATCCTCGAGTGGGGATCGAACCCACAACCAGTCGGTTTTACAGTCACACCTTGTGCCGCTGCGCCACGACTTTTTTTATAAAGATTATAGTTTTTCCATTTTCAATTCGAGGAAAAAGTTTATTTTTAACATTTCATTTGTAACACTATTTTATTTAAATCCGTACGCTCCAACACAAATAACATAAACAGTCTCGCGTCTCTATTTTGACAATTGAGTTGAGCCGAACTTTCGATTCTCTCGTTTAAATTTCGTTTTGTAATTGATAAATTTAAAATAGCCTTGTCTATAGCTTCACGCATCTTTTTTATAGAGTGATTTTGACAGTGCACACAACTCGGGGGGCAATATAGTGCGGCGTTAAATTCCGCTACACACTCAATGTCTTAAATTTAGTTGGAAAATGGTAAACAGATAGTCTTGACACTAAGCTATCCTACCCTACATGCAGGGTACAGCGTAAATCTAAAAAAATATGAAAAACAAGATGATTTCAACTATCTAAACTAAATTGAAAATATTAACATAAGGGTCAAAACACACTAAGCCGTGTATCGGTAAAACCTTTTAAACGTCGCTTAAGTGTATGAAGGTTTTAAAAGTTTCGCCTTATAAAATATGAAATAAAGCGAGCAAGCTTGTGAATTTTTTACTGTTCATAATTTTACATTATCATTTCGCTGGCCTAGCTCAAAATTAGATGGCTTTTAACATAATTTTACTTGGCCATTTAATAAATTCTTAATGAAACAAAAATATATATTTTACAAAAAAAGTTTTAAAAATAAAAGAATATATGGTTAAGCGTGAGTCCGACTCGATCACCAAGGCTTCTGTACCAATTCATAAATAATTTATATTAAAATTGAAATTGAGGAAATGAAATAATTAATATCTTCTTTTTGTCGTTTCGAGCAACAAGAATTCAGCGGAAAATGGGGAACGAAAGTGTCTTAATATTAACGGAGTGTCTTAACACTAGGTTCCCAGGGTCTCTCAGTCCAGAATGTGTCAAATACAACTTTTAGCTTATTCTATTTAGATACGGTCGAGGAGGTAGTAAAGACTATCAAACAGTGTGTTATTATTGATTCGACCTTAAGAACGACGGTAAATATGATCGAACGCACGTCCAAAGAGTAACTTACGAGCGTACGTAGACGGCCTCATACTGACGGGGGGTAGCATAATGTATTTTTGCCAATCGATTTCTGTACTATATTTATAATAAGATCGTAATGGATTGGTGTCTGTACATAGAAGATATTGTAAAAAAAAAGTTATGGAGGCATTTATTATCGTAATAGAACCTAAAACGTTTATTTTTATCTGTTTGTCTGTTTGTTTGTCTGTGCCTTTGTTCATACTAATTCAGAAAAGGCCTAACCGATTTAATTGTAGTTTTTACTGTTTTATTTTGGCAAGCTTTTTTTACATTTAGTGTTTGATTTATTTCAATTGGCTTATAAATAAAAAAAATATAATGTTCAAAATTATGTTGTCGAAGACAATTGCTAAAAGTAATTGTTTTATTAAATTAGCTAGAACTTTACTTTTCAATATATGTATAGATGATGCTTATAAAATTCTTTATTATTATTAGAAAACGAAAATAATGGAGATAAGTAAATTAATAATTACGTAGTTCAAGAGGGTGATATCGAGAACATCTCACATTTAGTAGAGTGGACTGAGTAAACCTAGTGATTGAATACTCTGTTCCCTATTTTTCTTTTTTTTTTACAAACTTTTTCGATCAGTATTATGACGTTTTTTTAATTTCACACCTTATGCTGCATATAGCCGGTAAAACTTACAGATCATATGTGGGGAACAGAGTGTCTTAACACTCTTAATTATATAGACACTCAGTTGAGTGACGGAAAACAATGCCGCGCTTTACCTTATTTCCAGATCGAGGGAATGAAAATAATATATTACAACCGATTAAAAATTGGACTCATAATTCAGGTAATGTGGCGCTACGATATGACGGCCTCATATGACAATCCTTAAAACGATTAAACTAAGAAAAAAGTAAAGTGTGGAATGTCTTAAGCACAGTTGTATTTGTTGTGTGCATCAAACTAAAATTATATTTATAAATTATGTATATTTTGTTTTTGGAGGCCAGTCGTGGCGCAGCGGCACAAAGAGTGACTGTAAAACCGACTGGTTGTGGGTTCGCTCCCCACTCGAGGAGATGAAATATTTACTTAAATTTATATTTCCATTTCTTCGCTCTGGTGTCGAGGATAAGCGCGGCGCTGAGTTCTGCCACTCAACATGCAATGCCTACAGATTCGGCGGAAAGTGGGGAAGGGAGTGTCTTAACACCAGGTTCCCTCTGCCTATCCTGCAGTGTGCGGGATACAGCGTGAAGTTATTTTATTTTATACTAGCGGCCCGCCCACGGCTTCGCCCGCTTAAAATACATGATTATTGATTTAAGCAGAATTGATTGACAACTATAATAAAATAAAATAAATAAATAAATCAGCTTCACGCTGTATCCCGCACATAGCAGTGTTAAGACACTCCGTTCCCCACTTTCTGCCGAATTCTGGAGGCATTGCTTGTTGAGTGGCAGAACTCAACGCCGCGCTTAACCTCGCCACCAGAACGAAGAAATGGAAATATAAATTTAAGTTAATATTTCATCTCCTCGAGTGGGGATCGAACCCACAACCAGTCGGTTTTGCAATCACACCTCGTGCCGCTCCGCCACGACCGGCCTCACTATTTACTATACTGGAACTTTAAAAATGTTCATAAATATATGCATAATTCAACCACTACTACTATTACTATGGATCAAATTGAACTACCAACCACCATTAAATAACACACCTTTTATATACGTTGGTTTTACAGTCACACTTCTTGCAGTTGCGCCACGACTGGCGTTGTTTACTTTATTGTATAAAATATTGTATAATAGTGCTTCAAAAATATATATTTTTATCAACAGTCATATAATCAAGACGTTTCGAACGTCATTCTTTAGCCAGGGTCATACCAGCGCGATTTCTATATAACATTCGCTGGCAAGCTAATGCCTTGAGTTCATTCAAATGACGATAACTTTTTTTTTAATGAACCGATTTTGATGAACCAAACTTTAGAACCTAAATTGAGTTAAAAC
>JAATLQ010004722.1:42953-72636 GCA_013421005.1 Heliconius erato x Heliconius himera | reverse complement strand
TTATCATATTTATGTCAAATTACAATAAAATATACATATAATAAACCATATATAATCCTTCCCTGGGAAATACTCTACATAATGGTGAAAACCGCATCAAAATCCGTTGGGTGGTTTAGAAGAAGATAACGTAGAAAGGTCAGACAGAGAAAAAAATCGTTCTTATTTTATAAGATATAGAGATAATACTACTAACTGAGTCGTAACATACATAGCATATTAAACTTATACCATCCATCTGTTTGTTATCTCTTCTGTTTTTGTCGTTGATAAAAAAAAAAGATTTTTATCGTCATTTCAATTTCAAATAAATATCAAGTAACTTTTTTTAGTAAATCTAAGTTTTTCTCCGCTTCATGCTCTACCTCGCATATAGTCGGGTAGGCACAGGGAACCTAGTGTTAAAACATTCCATGCCCCATTTTCCGTTGATTTTTTAAGGCATTGTTTGTCAGTAATTAATATATTAATTAGCAATGATTCATTCCTTCAACAGGGAATCGAACCTACAACCGACACGCTTTCTTGCGTTACAACGCGAACGGCCTCCACGAAATCTATATTTCTTTATTAATATTATAGATGAAACTTTTGTTTGTTTGATCTTTAAAAACGAACTCACAATCACAAACTAAGTCCAAAATAACATAAATTTAGTGCCTGGTTGGTGATTGTGGCAACATATAAAACTACATACATTTAAAATTTATACAAAACCCCAAAAATAAAAACAAAAAAATATTAAGAAAAACATCCCAAAAGTATAGCTATTCATCATTCACCGCGGTAATAACTTTTGTAGAGCTACAAATCACCTCGAGGTCTTCTATTAAAATCTCAAAGCGATCTGACATTTCCGTGATAGTAAAGGCCAAAAAATGACGTTGAATGTATATTTTGTATAGAAATTGATAATGGTGCTGGTAATAGGCGGTGGTTGTGGGTTTGAAATTTGTAGGTAGAGAAAAACTGAAGCCTAGTGCTAAGACACTGCGTTTCCATTAAGAGATTTCTGTTTCCCACTTTCCGCTGAATTCTGGGGGCAATGCAATTCGGGTTGTAATAATAATAAACTAACACTGTAGCTCACTTCACAGGGAAGGCAAAGGGAACCTAGTGTCAAGGCATTTGCCCCCCATTTTCCACTCAACCATCTGGACATTGTGTGTTGATTTGTGGAATTTAGCGCCGCGCTTTCTAGGAATAAATAAACTTAAACAACAAAAAAAATATTTTCTCATTTGAACAAAATAAATAAATAAACAGCTTCACGCTGTATCCCACATAAAAATATTTCTTCCCATCCAGCGAGAATCGAACCCACAATCGTCGCGCTTCCCTTTCTTCTTTACATTGCAAAATAATCGAAACAAAGGATTATAGTATATATTAAATGTAATATATAACCACAAATAACAGTCCGCCATCACCGCTTTCTAGGACAATCCAAATTAAATACGAATTAGGTTAAACACTGGTACCGGAAATCCGTGCTTTCGATTAAGTCGACATGTTGAATCGATTTAGTAACTAATATTAAATGGTTTGTATCGATTTAAATAGTTGTAACTATTTTGCTACATTTAAGTAAACCCTGGTTTTGAGTTTTCCGCTTCATTTATAGATGTAGAATATAGTGGCGGAATTTAACGCCGTGTTTTGTTATTTTCCCTAGTGGGGATTGAATCCACAACTAAGCCACGGTGTGTTATTTATCCATATTTTACGTTTTCTGCTATATTTGTAGAAAATAGTGGCAGAACTTAACGCTGTATTTTATCATTTTCCCTAGTGAGAAATGAATCCACCACTGCTAAGCCACGGTGTGTTATTTATTCAGGATATACTTATTATACCAATTATGTAATTTACAGGATAAAAAAAATGGTAATACAATTTTTTTTCCCCTTCGTCATTAGACGGATAATAAGAAAAAACCTAGCGTTAAGTTACGCCACTCAACACGTAATTCCTCGAATATTAGATAGTGCTTCAGGAACAAAGTTTTGACACTAAGTACCCTCTTCCTACTTCCACATATTAAATATGCGGGATGCAGCATAAGACTTCCGTTACTATATAAATAGCACAAAGCACAGCCAAAACTTCTAAAATTGAATATGTAGCTTTTTTGGGGAACGTACTGAGGTAAAAGAATAACTCGAAAACTTACGAGAACAAGATAAAATGTGATCTTAGATTTTATAATCCACACAAACCAATTTGCTAGCTACAATTGCTTACAAATGCTTACAAATTACTACAATTGTTATTCCACATTTAGGAACGAAAAATGTTTTTTGGAAAACGTAAAAAATATTGAACGTAGTGGGATTTGAACCCGCGCTTCTAGGATACCGTCCAAATACTCTGACCGCTAAGCCATACCTTCTCATCGACCTACGTCAAAATTCTTATACGCTTGTCACAACTTATTTATGTTGTTAGCTTTCTCTTTCTATCTCATTTAGCATTAGCATTCTCTCTTGTCAAATGATAATTCTAATTATATTTGGGTAGCGGAAATTTGTAAAAATATCCCTACTGAGATTTTAATAAGTTGTAACAAGCGTATCGAGAACGTATGGCTTAGAGCTAGAGCGCTTGGACGGTGTCCAAGAGGCGCGAGTTCAAACCTCTTTACTCACAAATGTTTATACGTTTTCTAAAAAGTATTCTACTCCTTAGCGTGAAATATGGATCGAATATCATCGAATTTAGTCAGGTAAGTCCCGACTGTGCTACAACACCGTCAAATATCAATCAGTATATCAAATTAGGTACTTAACCCTGTAATGCTCTATAACGACCCATTCAGGACGCGATTTAAACGTACATTTATCGTAACAATCAACGTGAATTATATTGTGATGAGAATCCTTTGGAGCTGAAAACCTTAGAGGCTTTACAGACGATTATACATTTTATATAAGATCCATTTTACGTACTTTTTTACGGGGAACTTGTGGACTTTTGGATATTTCTATAGTAATTATATTATCTACACGTTGAAAGCCTATATATTGAAAGTCTTCGTGAGATATTTTAGATATTTAATTTTCATATATAGAAGAGAAATGCCAATCGTGCTCAACAACTTTTGTTAAGGCTGCGTTTTACTATCTCTTATAGGTTAGTTAAATGATTACCCTGAGGCTAGTCGTGGCGCAGGACCATAGGCGTGTGGCTGTGAACGCGACTGGATGTACTGTGTGGAATTAAATCACATATACCCTGTATAAGACACTCCGTTCCCCACTTTCCGCCGAATTTTCCGAGACATAGCATATTATGTGGCGGAACTCAACTCAACTGGCTGGGTTTTTGCTGTCGTGCCATAGCGAAGTAATAAAAATATTAAGAAATAATAATTCATTCCCTCGAGTGGAGATTCCACAACCGTCGCGTTTCAGTTACACCCTTGTTCCCCTGGGCCACGATGGCCTCAAACTAAAAGTCTGAAGGAACTGAATTATCTTAATGGGAACGGAATGTCTTTACATTAGGTTACCAGATTTCTTCTGCTTACTCTGTTATGTAAGCTAAAAAAAAGAAAAATATTAGATTTTTTTAGTTTGACTGGCCTATTACGGTCTTACACCAGACAAGCTAGTCCTTAAAACCAATAATAGCATAGGTGTTGCCCAGGCTTAATACAGAAAAACCAGTTAAGTCCATCTAGGAGTTCAGAAAATATGCATGTACAAATAGACTAACACATAAACAGACAAACAAAAAAATGTAAAATTCATGCAAACGTGTTCTATTACAGCTTTTTCCTTATCCTGTATGATTTTTCGTAATATGTAACATAAAGACAAAATTATCTTGCTGTTAGGGTCCCATATCTCAAAATTAATATGAAATATTTAAGTCTGTGGTCTCTTCGAACACGAAAAGTTAAAAGATTCGAAAATATAACAGGAAACTCAATCTCTATTTCCATAAAAATAGGGAATTTTATTGTCCTCCCCGTTCAGTTCTATCGAACGTATAATTTGTTTTACCTTGACTGAGCTATTGTTTTCATCCAGTTGCCATGGCGACGGTAACAGAACCCGCCTGACACTGATGTGCGTGGCACAAGAAGTACCGGTGTTTGGATCAAAATGCTGTGTCAATTCCTTTTTTGGAAATGTTTCTCGGTTATTTTTTCAGCTTCACGCTTTTTTCCGTATAACAAAATGGAAAAAGAAGAAATAACTTAGTGTTTGGATATTTTCTGATAAAATTTTCGTTATATTGCGTGTTGAGTGGTGGAACACAACGCAGTTTTGTCTTGTCTTCTTGGTTATATCAGAGTAAATGCATGTTTTCATTAATTATTGATTTTTATTATTTTTTAGCTTTACAGTGTATATAGCAAAGTATATAGAGGGATCCTGGGAACCTAACGTAAAAGCACTTCGTTCCCATTACGACTTTTTCTGTTCCCCATTTTTTGCCTAATTCTAGAGGCATTGCGTGTTGAATGACAGAACTCAACGCCGCACTTTTGCTTTGTTGCCAGAGCGAGAAAATGAAATTATTAAATATTTTATTTCCCCGAGAGGGAATTGAACTCACTATCACTTTTACAGTCGCACGCTATTGCCCCTGCGCCACGACTGGCCTCAAAGTAAATGACAACCCGAAATAGGTAGGAATATTCGAATAACAGAATGCAAATGTCTGTTTTGCCAGTATTGACCCAGATATCAAAGTTAGATATAGTAGCAATCCACGACAAACATATTCAAATGGTTCAGAGGTTTTTTAGATTTCTATCAAGTTAACGTTATGTTATTCGTTTTTGAGGTACAAGCGAGCGACTGTTAACGCGACAGAGTGTGGGTTCGAATGACGTAGTTGAGAAAATGAAATGCTTAATATTTTTTTTTTCTCTGGTAAATAGGAAACGTTTTTCCTATATACCAGACCGGCGACGAGTTCCGCCATTCAACACGTAATGCCTCAATAAATCAGCGGAAAGTGGGGAACGGACCGTAAACACTAGACTTCTTGGTTATCTCTGCCTACGCTGGCATGACCGTGAAGCTTAATAAAAATTTAAATCCGAATAACAGTTAGTGTAAATGCGACGGAAGTGGGTTCAATTTCAACTTGCAGGGGCAAATATATTTTAATAACTAGCGACCGCTAGCGGCTTCGCCCGCTAAAACTACATAATTATTTATTTACTAATCTGAGTCACTTTCGTGTTCTAATAACATTACCACTTAAAAGGCAATGTATGTAAATACATAAAAATTAAAAAATACCAAATTAATAAAAAAAGCATAGCCTTTTTGTTGAACCAAACTATTTATTTAGATATATTTTTTTTTATTTAAGAATCGTTTTTTTATTTATGAAACAAACACTGAATATTAAAAAAAGTTTACCTAAATACAATAATGAAAACTGCACATAAACCGATTCTGAGATTATTGTGAAAAAACACACAAACCGACAAAAAATTTAAAAATCACTATTTTTGGTTTCTATTACATTGATAAATAAAAGATTCCTCCAATGATAGATTAACTCATATATTTTATATATACAGACAGTGATGAGTTATAATTTTAATATAAATATAGATTTTAATTCTGCTGTAGTAAACAAATCAGAAAAGAAGGAAGAGAAGGGAATATCTTAATTCGAGTTTTCATGCTTATGTTTTGCTTAGTTTTCTTAATATTTTGTAATTTTTTTTAAAGGGTTATTCCACACTTAAAATAAGAAAAATACTTATTTTAGAAAACGTAATTTAGAAAACGTATAAAAAATTGAATGTAGTGGGATTTGAACCCGCGCCTCCTGGAAACCGACAAGGCGCTCTGACCACTAAGCCCTACGTTCTCATCAAGCTATGTAGAAATTTTTATACGCTTTTTACAACTTATTTATGTTGTTAGCATCTCTGTAGGGAGATTTTTACAAAATTCTGGTACCCAAAGATAATTAAGAAGAATCATCAGAATTATCGTCTGGCAATAGAGAATACTATTTATTAAATATTTTACCTATACGTTTTCTAAAATAAGTATTTGCCTTTATCATACAATGCAAAAAAATTGTATATCAGTTGAATAAAACAAATACACTCAGTCTATCCCGCATTACACGTGAAACACGTGAAAGATGGTTGTACCGTAATTAATATCAAAATGCTATTAGAAAAGTTAACACAGCGTTGCCTACAAGAGCACTTAAGATACTTCTAATTTTACAAGCTTAAGCCGCATTTTCGAGTTTTCGTAATGAAAGGAAGCACCAAAACTTTCATCGCTTGGGGAATATTAAATTATTGAACAAACATTCTTCTCCAATTAATTATATATTTTTCTTTTAAAGCTTAATGCTGTATCCTGGATATATCAGGGTAGGCAGAGGGAACCTGGGGTTAAGTTACACCGTTCCTATTTAGACACTTCCGTTCTTCTCTTACTGGAATTATTTAATCTTTTCCCGAGTCCTTTTAGCGGCCGAGAGTCGCGGCGCAGGGACATTAGCAGGTGACTGTGAAGGTGACAGGTTGTGAGTTCGATTCTCACGTAGAGGCGTAGAATTACGCTCCTCCACACGCAATGCCTCAAGATTTAATCAAGTAGGGTGCGGAAGTGTCTTAACGGATACGGAATGTCTTAACTTGGGAATGTTAAGACAACTACCTTACCATATTCAGAATATAAGAAACAACGAAAAAAAATACCAATGGAATTTATTAAACAGCAAAAGTAAGAGAGAATGATAAGCCTAGTGGAAAAACAAATAAGCAGTAGATTATATTTTCAGAATTTGTAAAAAATACGCTCATTTTTTACATTAAGTCCTTCGAGAGGCACATCTCAGAAGACAACAAGATGATCTTATTATTTTCACGTTTTTTCACCGCAAGTATATAATAAGATATTTTATTTTATAAAGGCCAGTCGTGGCGCAGCGGCACGAGGTGTGACTGTAAAACCGACTGGTTGTGAGTTCGACCCCCGTTCGAGGAGATGAAATATTTACTTAAATTTATATTTCCATTCCTTCGCTCTGGTGAAGAGGTTAAGCGCGGCGTTCAATTTTGCCACTCAACACGCAATGCCTCCAGAATTCGGCAGAAAGTGGGGAACGGAGTGTCTTAACACTAGGTTCCCTCTGCCTACCCTGCTGTGTGAGGGATACAGCGTGAAGCTGATTTATTTGATTTATTTATTTTATAAAGGCGCTGTGGGACAAGGTTTGATTTTAAGCTAGTTGATCATGGTTTCAATTTCCACTTGGGGTAGTGATATTTTCTTATTTCCCCGCTCTGGCAAAGCTAAGCGCGGCGTTGACATCCGGGACGTTATACTAAATGCCTCGAATTCGGGCAGAAATTGAAGAAGGCACTGTCTTGTTGTCACTTTACAACAAATAGAAGACACATGTTTTCTATCCAACAAATTATATATCAAAACTAGCTATAATACACTAATTAAGTACTAACAGAACCAAGAGATCTCAGTTGACTTTCGGGAAAATTTACTTAAAAACTGACCTACATTCCTTCACAAACGGTTAAGCCCACAGAAAAGATAACTTAAAATTAGAAATTTAAATAATAATTAATATCAATACGTTTATACAAATCGTTTTGCAATATGAAAATGGATTCATTCGACAAAGCTTCATGAAATATTCAAAAATACAAATGTATGCACAGGTGGTTTGAAATATATGCAAAAAATATAATTTAAAAATGAGCGAATGAGAGACAAGTGAGGAACGGCACTTTCGTTTCATACATCACTTCTTAATAGCGAATTGACTGTCTTAAAATTAGGTTCCCAGGTTCCCTCTGCCTACTAAAGCTATAAAATATATTAGTAAAAAAAAGAAACTAGACCGTGTAAAAAGAACTGAAACGTCAATTAAACGTTCAATCTAGAACAGGAAAGCTACCACTAATAGAATCAGGTTTCCAATAAAGTGAAGAATTTGGATTTTCATTTGTTCTTATTGGTTTTACACCGGACTAATTGAGATAAATGACTTTCAATCCCACACTGTTTGTTGTTTGTGCTTTCTTTTATTTTCACGCATTTTGCAGAGTGAACAGAGGTTTTAAGGCATGGACAAGCGTGGACTGTAAACTATAGAGATAGTGGATTCGATTCTTACTCGAGGAAATTTCTTTATATTAATTAATATTTTCTTGTTTTTGCTTTGGTGTCGAGACAAAGTGCAGCGTTGAGTACCACTTAACACATAATGCCTCTAGAATTCATCGGAAATTGAGGATCTGAGTACCTTAAACACTGAAAAAAAACAGAGGCCTTTGCTTTAGCTTTATTTAATAATTCATGCATATATTCTGCATATATTATAGCATCATTGACAGAGAGAACTTAGTGTTAAGACAACTTTCCTAGTTTCCGTTTCCGCCTTATTTTGGACCCAAAAGTACACTTTCTACCTAGAGCGGGAGTTTAACCTGTAACCATCGTGTGTCGTTTAAACAGAACTTATCCCCAAGGGAAAGTTCAAATATTGTACTTATTATAATTAGATTCTATAATGTAAATTGGATTTATTTTATGTTCATGTTTTTGTTTGTTTACAATTAATATAATGCTGTTGCTTTCGATTTAATAAATAAAATAAACAAGTTAATAATTACATAATATACTACTCTAACTGCCTCGGCCTCAAGTGAGGTCTTCGTTGTAATGTTTATTTAATCACCTAATTTTGGAGCTATGGCATGCTAAGTGAAAGACTTTTTGTCCGCTACCGCTTTTTGTCTTGCTACCAGAGCGAGGAAATTAAAATAGTTTATTTTTCTTCTTTGCTGTGTTCTTCATTACTGAATGTCGTGCCCGTTCTGGTAGGTCTTGGTGGAAGAGCAAACGAGACGCTTCCATGCCTCCCTGCCCTCTGCTTGCCTCAATGCGCCAATCATGGAGAGTTCAGTAATTTCTTTAACGGCGTCGGATCATCGACATGGACATCGGCCTCTTAGTCTTCTACCATCTTCTTTCCCAACAACAATAAGCTTGCTGAGATAAATTGACAACTGTCGAGATACACTGAACAAAGAGTTTATTCACTCAAGTGGAAATCGCACCTATAATCATCTTGTTTACTCACATGCAGTGCTGATGTGCCAAAACGGCTTCACCATTTTCATCAAAATATATATATGAACATTAATAAAAATTAGCTTCACGCTGTACCCCGCTCACAGCAGGGTAGGCAGAGGGAACCTAGTGTTAAGACACTCCGTTCCCCATTTTCTGCCGAATTCTGGAGGCATTGCGTTTTGAGTGGCAGAACTCAACGCCGCGCTTAACCTCGACACCAGAGCGAAGAAATGGAAATATAAATTTAAGTAAATATTTCATCTCCTCGAGTGGGGATCGAACCCACAACCAGTCGGTTTTGCAGTCACACCTCGTGCCGCTGCGCCACGACCGGCCTCTGAATATTAATATAAAAATCGAAATAACGTTCAAACAAAACTATCCACTAACTTAACGAGTTAAATATTTAACACGTAACAGTAAATGAATGCTCTTCATCAAAGACAAAAGTTAAAAGTAACGTTCAAAAGTTTAATTTTCATATAAACTAAATATATATATAATTTTTCTAACGAATTTTTCCACGAATATGAATTCTGACCTCATTTTAACTTTTTGTTTAAAATTATATTTTGTATAATATATTAAATGATATTAAAAAATTATGAAACAATGTTCGACTAAAAACGCGATAATTGCGGATTCGATTACCATTTGGGGAAGTTATCTTTATTTCTCCACTTTTATAAAAAGTTAAAAGTCATTTATCAAAGACACTCCATTTTATTATTTCTCACTGTTATATAACTTTTTTTAACTTCACATACAGTGTAAAGTACGGTAGGAACCTAATGTTAAGATGATCCGTTTTCATTAAGACACTTCCGTTCCCCATTTTCCGCAATATTCTGAAGGCATTGCCTTTTGAGAGGCGGAACTCAATGCGACACTTTGCTTAGTTATCAGAGTGAGGAAAAGAAAATATAAAATTTTTCATTACTTCGAGTGGCCCTCGAACTCACAACCTGTCGTGCTTACAGACGCACACTCGTAACTCTGCGCCATCACTGCCTCAATAAGTGTATATATATATATATATATATATATATATATATATATATATATATATATATATATATATATATATATATATATATATATATATATATATATATATATATATATATATATATATATATATATATATATATATATATATATATATATATATATATATATATATATATATATTTTCAGCTTCACGCTGTATCCCGCACACAACAGGATAGGCAGAGGGAACCTAGTGTTAAGATACTCCGTTCCCCACTATCTGCCGGATTCTGAAGGCATTGCGTGTTGAGTGGCAGAACTCAACGCCGCGCTTTGCCTCGCCACCAGAGCGAAGAAATGGAAATATAAATTTAAGTAAATATTTCATCTCCTCGAGTGAGGACCACAACCAAGCGGTTACAGTCACACTTTGTACCCCTGCGTTACGCCTGGCCTCAATATATACGGTTATGATATGCCATTTTATTTTACGCATATTACAATCGTATATATACAGTATACAATGCGCATATACAGTATACAATCCGCATACACACATACACAGAAAGGTCATTTAACGACTAAGATAATTTAAAACTGTGTAGGAAGAGCATAAAGTTGGTCGGCGTTAAATAACTGTGGTTTTATTTATGTTCCCACCGCGTTCCCATAGACTATGGAAATGGTTAATGGAAGTGGTTTGTAGTGTTATTTCGAAATGAAACAAAAATACTTCAAAATAGGTTAAGAGATTTTTGGTTGTAGATTCGATTTTCGCTCAGGGTGTGGAGGTTTCCCAATTCAATGTCTCGAAAATTCGGCATTGGGTGAAGAACAAAGTTTTTTCACATTAGGTTCCCGCCCTGTCTACTCCTCTTCTGTCTAATCTCCCATTATTAAAATACAACGTGAAGATGTCACAAAAAAATATTTTGTCTATAACTTATAATTAGAGAAATGCCTAAATGTACCAATAAAATGTTGTATGTAACATACATACATACATACATATAAATACAAATTAACAAAAAATATTATTTAGAAATGCAAAATCGTATATTATCCCTTGAAAAATATAATTCATTGAAAAGGTCAAACAGAAACGTTCAAAATTAATATTTCATCTGCGGTTGATGGGATTACGCGGGGCGGGTTATGGGTTGGAAAAATTGAAATATTATTACATGAAACATTCCATACAGTGTCCATAGTGGCGCAGGGGCACAAACGTGCGACTATAAACGCGACAGGTTGTGGGTTCAATTCCAAGCAAAACGGTGCTCTTTGCTCTGGCAAAGAGCGCCGTTCCGCCACCTAAAATTCCTCGAGAAATCGGTGAACGAAAGAGAAACGTTTAAAAGCCAGAATAGAAAAAACAATATTGTATACTTACATAATTTTCAAGAAAATACCTCAACATCAGGCCATCTGAAAGCTTCCTGTTTCTGCTACCTAACAAGGCATTGAGTTATTATAGAAAGGCGAAATTTGGGTCACCTGGTAGTAAGTGACCACTACCGCCCACGACACCAGCACAAGACCTAAAAAATTTTGTAAAGGGGAGGTGGATGCGCTTTTTGAGGCTACGAAATGAAAACTCGAATTCATATGAAAGGTTCAGAACTTCCTTTTCTTAATCTAGTGTAAAGACGGAGTGTCTTTACACTAGGTTATCTCTGCATATGCGCAAGATATACCATAAATATTTAATCTTCACACAGTGTCACATACAAAGCAGGGTAAACAGAGGAAACCTGGCCACCTTTAAGAACATTAATACTTAATGTTCTTATTAAGACATTTTCGTTCCATCCTCCTTCCTTCTCATCACACCTCATTCCTCCATTTTCCGCCGAATTATCAGAGTGTTGAGTGTTGATTGGCGGAACTCAACGCTGCGCTTTGCCTTGTGATCAGATTTCCTCGAGTGAGAATCAAACCCACAACACTTGCAACACTTGCGCTCCTACACCACAATCATATTTAAATATGATCCTCTCTAATAATATTCCGATTAAATACCCTCTTTATACTATATTAACTGAGGAAATAGACAAACATCATAAAGATTAAAAGGTAATAAAATTTAGGTGTTTGTGCAAACGTACATACATACATTTTAATTGGATACTTCGATGTACGGCTAATGCGATCACAAATTGAAATGAGGGGCCCTCGCTAGTAATCCTGGTAAAGCCTGAAAGGATTTTGGCGGTGTCGTTGGTATTATGAAATATTGGTATTACAAAAGATAATGTAAATATAAATAGACTTATTAATGTTTTTATTGTTTTTTAAACGATTGAAGCCAGTCGTAAGGTTGGTTATAAGTTCGATTATCGCTCGAGGAAATGGAATATTTAATATTTTCATTTCTTCGGTCTGGTAACGAGGCGCGGCGTTGTGTTCCGACACTCGATACACAATGGTTACAAAATTCAGAACAAACGTGGGAACGGAAGTATGTTAATGGGAACGAAGTGTCTTTACTTTACGCCCCCATATTCCCTCTGACTACCTTGCTATGTGTAAGATACATCATTAAGTTAAAAAAAAAAATAGTCGTTGCCTCCGACTTTATTTGCGTGGACTCTGAGATGTAAAATGGAAAATCCCAACTTCTCCGTTCCCATGGGGAGTTTGAAAAATCTCTCTCTCTCTCTCTCTCTCTCTCTCATTGCTCCCCTACACTCCTCTAACCGTAGATAGGCATGTCAAATTTCACTTTTTCAAATCCTTAGTCTGCGATTCTGTTAGTCTCAGTAACGGAAGAGTCTTATATATATGTCATATATAACATTCTCTCCGAAACTCCATTTGACTCAGTGAATATATTAATCCTGCATATGTAGGATGCAATGTGAATATAGGCAAATAAAAATCAAGTGTTAAGTCACTCTGTTTCCTACTATCCGCCCAAATTATCGAGACGCGGAACTCAACGTCGCGTTTTGCCTTATAACTAGACCAAGAAAATGAAAATAATTCACTAATCCCAACAAGGAATCGTACCTACAACCGTCACGTTTACAAAATTTAAATATGCATCAAAAACACCACACCCAAGTCTAATTCGCTTGAAACATTACTTCTGTGTTTCGACGCGCCGCGGGTAGGAAGATGTACTGTATGGAATATATCATTATCCTTCACCCACCTACTTCATAAAACATAAGGCCTTTTTTAAGTATGTACCTACTTTTGTACCTAACATCGTGTGTTTACTTTATTTCTTAGAGATTTTTTTTTCGTTTTTAAAGTGTTTTTCCACACTTAGAAAAGTATAATGTTTTTTAGTAAACATAGAAAAATTTTAATGTAGCGGGATTTGAACCTGCACCTATTCGTCAACGGTTTCCAAGCCATTTCTGCTGTGTATATAGTCAGCTAAGAAAAAAAATACATTAACAGATCACTACTAATAGAGTAAATATTATTATGGCCAGTCGTAACGCAGGACAGAAATGTACAACCGTAAACGAAATAGATTGTAGGTTCAGTTGTTCCAATCGAAGAAATTTTTCATTTCATTGCTCAATAAAAAAATGAAGCAAAGCGCGGCGTTAATTTCAGTCAACACGTAACCTCCAGAAATCGGGGGAAAGTGCGGACTCAATGAGAACGGAGTGTCTTAACACTAGTGTCCGTTCCACACATCTTTCCCCTTAAAATTTCTATTCCCCAATTTCCGTTGAAGTCTGAGGCAACGTGCGCTGGTGGCGGAACTTCGTTAATAGTGCGAGGATATGAAAATATTTAATATTTAATTTCCTCGAGTGGAAATCCAACCCACAACCTTAGGGTTTACGTTCACACGCTTGTTCCCCTACGCCACGACTGGTCTCAGTTATAAGGCCTAGTCCAAACAACTTATGTTTAATTAATATATACATTTTCTATGTATAAATGATAATTTATGTCTAATGTATTCTGAAATATGTATTATACATGCATGCTTATTGACTGATCACCATATTATCTAATGAGATCCTGGTGCAGTGGAACAGCGTTTGATTTTTAGCGGGATAGTGGGATCGAGTACCGTTCATGAAAATGATTTAATTTAAGTTATTTTTATTACTCCGCTGTGGTTGCCGAAGCGCAGCGTTTTGTTACGCCACTCAACACCCAAGATCTCGAAAATATGCCGAAAAATCGAGAACATCTATTCTTAACATTAGGTTCCTTTGTCTAAACTGCTAATATGCGGGATATTAGATACGTGAAACAAAAATAAAAAGTAAAAATTTTTAAGGCACCCCATCCCATCATTTCATTTCGTTTTCCACTTTTCATCCACTTACAAAATTACATCAACAGAAAGAAAAACAAATACATTTACTACACATAAAAAATACCCTGAATTGTATTCAAATCCATAACCATAGCTGTAAGTAAAACAAATTATACTAAGATCACTTCAGAGCAAGCCAAAAAACAGTAGAAAACAGATGTTCTTGAGACCAGCTGTGTACAAGGAAAAACATCACCCTAACAACCAAATAGCAAAATACTAACCTTCTCACTATATTACAGTGCGACCAATGTGTCGTGGCCACATTTGAGCTAGGCTTTCTGAACTTTTCTACACAGTGCTCTCGGGAGGAAAATAATTAATTTTAACCGGATTAACCGCGTATATTTAAGATTATACTTTTTTGGAAACCCGACGTTTCGAACACTTTGCAGTAGTCCGTGGTCATGGGCACACTGAGGTGGCATTCGTCTTTCAGTTGACATAATTATTATATCAAACTATTTTGAGTGGACTTTCTACCACCTGGAACCCACTCATAAGATCATTGAACTCTCAAACCCACCATACCAGAGGGCAAGATACTATTAGCTCATTCTGCAGGAATCCAGGGCAGTACGCGAGGCAATTAAGAAATCGTTGGCGGTAGTTTGATAATTATGTCAACTGACAGACGAATACCACTTCAGTGTCAGTACCCATGACCACGGACTACTGCAAAGTGTTCGAAGCGTCGGGTTTCCAAAAATGTATAATCTTTAATATACGCGATAAGATAATTTCATTTAAAATGTGTAATAATCGTGAAAATCCTGGATCTTAAAATCAAGTCTGCACAGCTAGCTTCAGAACGGCCACGATTCGTCGACCGTACTGCACTTTAAGGCATTCTTTATTAACATACATATAAGGTTTATTTTCCTTATAGAGCAATAAAAAAAAGAGAAACTAATAAACTAAGCGTTTCATTCGTATGTAATCTTATATTATCATGGTAGGTATTTGGTTCTGATTTTAGCCAGATGGTGACTTGTTGACTCACATTACTGATGTTTTACTGGCAACACGGAGGATTTATTGGCAAATTAGTTTAGCGCTTGTATAAGTTAGAATGTCAGTCGTGGCGCAGAGGTGCAGTGGTGCGACTGTAAACGCGACATGTTGTAGGTTTGATTCCAACTTGAGGAAATGAGATATTTAATAATTTAATTTCCTCGCTCCGATAGAGAGGCAAACCTGCACCTAACCTACACCTTGCCTACAAAATTCAGTAGAAAGTGAGGAGCGGAAGTGTCTTAATACGAATCGAGTATTTTAACACTAGGTTCCCAGGTTCTGTCTGCTTATCCTGATATAAAGAAAATTCAGAGTGAAGCTTTTATAAGCGTTAAGTTAAGCAGGGTAAGTAAAAATAGTGTCGAGATACTCCGTTCTCTCTCTCTCCCTCTCTCGGAGCTCTCTGTTAACTTCATATAATATTAAATTTCCTTAAAAACAAAATAAAAAAACACACACACAATCCACTAAGAACATATTCAAATACTTTATTTATTTATCACCCTATAGAAATCACCCAGATTTAGTTCCCCTATCTAATAAATAATTCCATACAAAATGAACGAACGGGGCAATTTAATGGGGTTAAACTAACAAACGGGTAAACATAGCAACGAGATTTTACCATAACAGCTATCCTGTAATCACATTTTCGTTGGAATAAAAAATATCTTTGTATTCCATCTTTAGGGAAAATGTGTCATATTTACTAATGTTATGTGTTTACTACTGTATAGTAAGAAGAGGCTAGAGGCCAGTCGTGGCGCAGGGGCACAAAGTGTGACTGTAACTCCGTTCCTCACTTTCTGCTGAATTCTGGAGGCATTGCGTGTTGAGTGGCAGAACTCAACGCCGCGTTTTGCCTCGACACCAGAGCGAAGAAATGGAAATATAAATTTAAGTAAATATTTCATCTCCTCGAGTAGGGGTCGAACCCACAACCAGTCGGTTTTACAGTCACACTTTGTGCCGCTGCGCCACGACTGGCTTCAATATAATAGAATATCTTTTGGCAAGTTTCCAATTAGTGTTTGTTCTATTTAAATCGGTTCATAAATTAAAATTTTATCTCAACATAAAATATTGCATGTGATAATATTGCTTCAAAATACTTGTTTTATTGAACCAGCTGACACTTTAGTGTTCAATATATAGGATGTCTATAAAATGAATGATAATGTTATTAGATCAATAAAATAAAAAGTTGTGGGTGCGATCCCCACTCGAGGAGATATTTACTTGAATTTATATTTCCATTTCTTCGTTCCGGTGTCGAGGACAAGCGCGGCGTTGAGTTCTGCCACTCAACACGCAATGCCTCCAGAATTTGGCAGAAAGTGGGGACTAGGTTCCCTCTGCCTACTCTGCTGTGTGCGGGATACAGCGTGAAGCTGATAATATAAAATACAAAATATATTTTTTTTAAGTTAAAGCGGGCAAAGCCACCTAGTAAAATATAAATTTAAATAAAAAATTGCACTCAATTTACACTTTTCTCGCAATTTCGGTATAAAACAAGATATTTTAAATATCCACCAGTTGAGTGATCGAACCCACATATATCGCATGTGGCCAGATGCTATTCCACTGTGCCACAACGGCGCCATAAAACAAAACAATTGAAATTATCATAATACAGAGACTGTAGCTTAGTATATAAACCCTCGTCACGCGTCCGAAAGCCGCTACGATATTGACATGCATAATTAAAATTATTTCCTTTTTTAGCATTATTTTATAAAATATCGTACTGAAACAAATAAAATATTATTATTATTGAGATCTTCGTGGCTTAGCAGCAGAGCGTCCTACTGATAATGGGGTAGTGCGTTCGATTCCCACTCGGGGAAATGAAATATTTACTATTTTCATTTCCTCTATTTTATGGAATAGACAAGATCACCGCTGCCTTAGAACGTGATGTGTAACTACATGATACTGACCCTTGAGGTAAATATATCATTAAATTTCATACTTTTTCTTCGCTACTTTTTCTCGCCCCTTCCCACCCGGTGACGCTGTAAAGACTATACTAAGTTAACAGCAATAAATCCAATTCGAAAGAAATTGAGGTGGAGATAGAGGCTCCTTTTAAAGGTTCCTCGTTCTGGCAATGAGACCAAGCGAGGCATTAATTTCTATCATTCAAAACGCAACGCTTCCATAATCCAGCGTAAAGTGGGAAACCGAAATGTCTTAATGGAAATGGAGTTACTTACTACTAGGATTCCAGGTTCCCTCTGCCTACCCTGATATGTGCGGGATACAACGTGAAAAAAGATCATATATTACAGACGCCATTTATAAACTTTCAAAGATTAAGTACAGGTTTAACCTGTCGGTGAGTTACTAATGTTATCTCATGATGACGTAAAGTGGATTTTATAAATCCATATAAAGTGCTTGTTGGAAGCTTTGCGGGCTTAGGTCGATTATTTATAATACCTAAATAGAAAATGATTTCGTTTAGTTGGGGTGGTGGGAATGATATGGCGGTAGGTGTAGGTTCATTTTTATATCTTCAGTTTATCAAGTTTGTTAGGTAAATTAAATCAAGTGATTTAGTTCTCTTTTTTTTAAGTTTGGTATCCCTCAAATAGCAGGATAGGCAGATGGAACCCAGAGTGAAGACCCTGAGTTCCCCCCCACACATCCCCCGATTTTTGAGATATTGCCTATCTGAGAGGAATCGAATCTACAATCGTCGCGTTTAATATATTTTTGTTGATCCAACTGACTCTAACTGCAAATATTAAAGCATTTGAATAAAAATAAAAGAAATTTTGATATTGCTGAGTCATTCATTCAAAATTTATGAGCCAATCAACTTATAGAATTGAATTTAAATTAAAAAATTAATTAACCCTTTTTGGGGCCAATTCAAGTGCTTAATAATATCAGATATCATTGTGGGTTCTATTCCAGCTCGTGGGCACTTTTATGTACAAAAAAAAAACATTACTAAATTGATAAGAGACCGTCGTAGTACATTGTCTGACTAAGAACGGTGGGTATGAGTTCGATTTCTACTCGAGGGAATGGATTATTTTTATTTACACCGTGTATATGAATGTCCCGAAAATGGAGGGTCTTAACACTAGGTTCCCAGGTTCCCCCTGTCTACACTGCTATATTTATATTTTTTTATTATGTTTATCCCATAGATGTAATGCAAAAAAATACATTTCACAGAATCCATAAAAAAATATTTGTAAAAACAAAAACCCCGACTGCATAAAACTAAAAATATAATAAACAAGCCCAGTATGTTATTAGAATTACAGTCGGGACCTCTTTAAATTATGAGGGGTTTCTGATAAAGATTTTATTGATTGATGAATTACTTATAGGTCCCGACTCTTAAACCCAATAAACTATTGGGCTTGTTTATTATATTTTTAGTTTTATGCAGTCGGGGTTTTTGTTTTTACAAATATTTTTTATGGATTCTGTGAAATGTATTTTTTTGCATTACATCTATGGGATAAACATAATAAAAAAATATAAATATACCAGTGTAGACAGGGGGAACCTAGTGTTAAGACCCTCCATTTTCGGGACATTTATATACACGGTGTAAATAAAAATAATCCATTCCATCTTTAGTTTTATGCAGTCGGGGTTTTTGTTTTCACAAATATTTTTTTATTTTCACTTTTTTGTTAGTATTCATTATAGTAATGATAATTATGATATACCTTTTTGAAATCCTCGTATTGAGCTCTTGAATTTGATACCCATATTGTGATATTCGAAACTATTTTTTTTTCTTTCACTAAGTCCAATGGCGTTCCACAGCCGCCATGATTGTTTTTTTTTAACGTCACCTATCTAAGAACACTTGGGCTGCTAATACATAGCTAACGATACCTCAATTAAGTAAATCCGTTCAGTGGTTCTGGAGATATGAGGTAATAAAGAATATTACATACATACAAGATACGCGCGAAAAACATAACCCTTCCTTAGCAGTCGGGAAAAATTGATTATAATTCTTTTATTTATAATCAAACTCTTTAAACCATTATGAATATATTATGATGTTATGTTATATACTTTAAACATTTTTACCCAATTTAAACATTTTTAATGATCTCAATTTTTTATAAAAAATATATATTCCCTAACTAAAAGCACATAAAACCTAGGTCAAACGAATAACCTAATATAAGAAGAACTGGGACTAAAATTGTTTGTTCCTAGCTCTAAACTGAATAAAGTATAATTCGATTGCATTCACCGTAGCGCGTCGTTAGTGCCGTTTAAATTGTAAATTGTGTTAGTCTTTAACAAAAAATACCTACTTAAAGTACTAAATTGATTAATGCTTTTTTTAATGGAAACCGGCGGTGTTATGATCCGCTGTTTAATATCCAATGTCTCGAATTTGGATGGACCATGGTTAATTTTTTTATTGTCACAGTTTTTATTGTTTTATTGATTTTTACTGAAAATAAATAATCACAAGGCACAATACGTTGCTATAAAGATCAATTTGTTTAATTTTTTTCAATGTTATGCTCTGTTCTGCATCTATAAAGTAAACAGAGGGAACCTAGTGTAAGTACCGTTCACTTAATATCGCCCGGTTTTCGAGACATTCCATATTAAAGTGATGTATTTCAAGACCGCTTAATGTCGAGAAAATGAAAATAGTTCCACCGAGTTCGAATCGTAACCGCGGCGTTTATATTCAGACGTTGTTCCACTACACCACGAAAGCCTTTTTAGTTATTACAATTCATACACATTTTTATTATACATTTATATCTAGAGACATATTATATTTTTATAGAATTTCACATGATAGAAAGGTAAACTGGCCTATTAACTTAATATTAATATTAAACTAGAATAATAACTTGAATATTTTTGTTACAAATATATTTCGCCCATTTTCTTTTCTGCGAATTTGATATGTATGACCTCTAGACAAATTTGGAATATTATTTTTACGAAAAGGTAAAAGCGAAGCGAAGTATACTGATAAGTATAATGTAATTAATATGTTTATTTTACCTGTGGCAGGCCTTCATTACGCAGCGGCACAATGTTTATTATAAACGTGACTGTAGTGGGTTCGATATCTACACGGTGGTATGAATTATTTCCATTTCTTTGCCCTGGTAATAAGAATTGTCTTAAAAATTGAGCGAAAAGTGAGAAACTGAGGGCCTTAACACTTAGGGTGCCTTTTGCCTATCTTGCTTTATACGAGAAACGTATAATGTATAAAGTAAAAAAAATAAACATTAAAATGCAACACTTTGGAGGTCCACTACGACATATTCTAATCTAATATCGTGTAATATACAAATATCAAAATATATTTTCTCTCTCTACAGGCACCTACAGGATTTATATTTTTTATTTTTATCTATGTGAATGAAACTATTAAAGTATGGTTCATGCTGAAATTGCCTAAAATTTGCTTAATTTTAGCTTTGCACATAGCAGCGCATGCAGAGGGAATTTGGGAACCCAATGTTAAGACACTCTGTTCCTATTAAAACACTTCTGTTACCCTTTTTCCACAGAATTCTGCATGCATAAGGTATGTTGAGTGGTAGAATTCAACGTCAAGTGTATTGTTATTTCATTTATTCGAGTGAGAATCGAATTCACAAACTGTCGCGGCTCGGCTAAAATATGTTAACGTGTTCTTTTTACAAATAGTAATAATAATAAGTAATAAGTATATCTGAATTAACTTGCTATACGATTTAAAGGTAAATATAATGTTTTGAAAGAAAATATTGTATTTGATTAGACATTAATAATAATAATAAGAAAATAACAATAACAAGAAAATATTGAGCTCGAGTATTACAGTCGAATGTTAGTGCATATTAAAGGGGCCCTTGAAGCCTGCGCTTGAGTTATAAAGCGCAGGCAATATTCCTAGTATAAGAGTGTTATATATTTGTTGCTATAAATAAACCTGTAGGCTGTTATTAAGTGTGGATTTCTTGATATCATTTAAATACAAAGATAGTAGTTTTAAAATTATGTAAAAACCAGTTAAGTGCGAGTCGGGCTCACCCACTGCGGCTTCCGTACCAATATCAGGATTATAGGTCAACGGGAAGTACAACTTATAAAAGTTGGCAAACTTAAGTTTGCAGGCGAATGGACTTATTGTGTATGAAATAGACCAGAAATATAAGTTTTTAATGCTTCTTATGGATAAATTTTCTCTTTTCAGTTTTCTTCCTTTATTTATATATTTTCAATTTGTACCAAGTTTTATAACTGTAGGTCCACGAGAGATACGTTTTGATTACGGTGAATTTTATTACAATAAAAAAAATCCAATCATAAATACTTGAAAGCTTTATTTCTTTTGTACTTCAAGCTTTAATATTAATATCAGTTTGATATCTTCACGTCATCTCGAAATAAGTTGGACCGGACCATAAGTCTGTAGTGTAAGTAAGAATTAAAATAATTAAAAAAAAACCCTTATGAATATAATCACGACAATTTTCGGTATGATTCCTATTAAGAGAATACATTTTTCATTTTCATTTCTTTGCAATAATAATACTTGAACGGCCCCAGAGCAGTCCCGAAAATTGCGTGGAAACCGGAAATTGGCGAATCAACAGATTGCCTCGCTTTATGCGGGATACAGCGTGAAGCGAAAAGAGAACAAACAAAATAAAAATTATTTAATTTTACCCGACGAGGCACAAGAAGACCGCTAGTATTAAATAATGAAAAACGTACAGCCATTAGATGTCTCGCCTACCCGAGTGAGGGTCACACGACACAATACGGTGTACGGCGAGAAAATACAAATCTGGGTTATAAGGAAATGGTATAAAATGAAAATGAATAATGTATACAGTATAGTCCAAGTTATCTGCAGCTCGGGCGGAGTTTTCAACAGTGTCTGGCAGAGTTTATCTCTGGGAGTAGGGCAATTTGATAAGTTGAAGTTAAATATAATATATTATATTTCGTATTTTAAAGCTATCAGATATATTTGATAATATTATATATGTAGATTTGTTATATTATACATATATCAGCTTCACGCTGTATCCCGCACACAGCAGGGTAGGCTGAGGAAACCTAGTGTTAAGACACTCCGTTCCCCACTTTTCGCCGAATTCTGAAGGCATTGTGTGAAAATATAAATGTAAATAAATATTTCACTTCCTCGAGTAGGGATCGAACACACAACCAGTCGTTTTTACAGTCACACTTTGTGCTTCTGCGCCACGACCGGCCTCTTATACATATAAATATCATAATTATAGTATTATTATTTTTTTCTATACAGAAATTTACCTTTTATATATTTTTTTGTTTTTGCTATATTTATAGCTTAAGGATTTTTTATGGGTTTGCCCCCGAGGTCACGTACAGGTATAAAAAAACCGGTTAAGTGCGAGTCTGACTCGCTCACTGATGTTTTCGTATCAATTTCAGAATTGTACCGCAACAGGAAGTAGAATTTGTAAAAGTCGACAAATATAAGCTTGCATATGCACTCATTTGCGGACAAATATTGTCATTTTACAAATATTATTCGTTTCTATGCAATAACTGTAAATTTTTACTTTTTGGATTTTTTCATTAATTTGTATAATAAGTTCTTCTTTCGTTCCATATTTTATAATTCATTTTTTTGATTACGATCCATTTCATACACAATGCAGCAATCGTATTATTTTATTGCGTTGACATAGAAGCTTGATTTTTTTCTGTGCTCCGAAAGACCTTAGATTTGAACAGTGGATGTTAATTTCAGATAGATAAATCCATACAACAAAGTAATCCTATAAGGGTTTTTACCTTTTGAAGTACGGAACCCTAAAAACATGTAAAAAAGTTTCTTTAACATTAAGAAAGACAAATTAAAATATAAAAGTGTCATATTAGCTTAAGGGCTAGTTTAAATATGATAATAAATGACAAACTTGGAAAGCTTCCAAGCGACAAGTTACATTAAAAAATAAAAAAAGGAAATTTGCTAAGCAATGTACGTTTAGATACAATGTTAGGTTACAGTGTTCAAAGCCGTTTGTTTAATTAGAGTTTAGAAATCAAAACATTTTAAATATAAATGTTAATATTCTTTTGATAAATGATTGTGGCTTCAAAGTTCTTTTAGAGATGATTTTTTTTATTTTTCACGCTGTATATCGCATGTAGTTGGGTAGGCAAAGGGTTAAGTGTTAAGACATTCTTTACCATTCCTGTCTAGTTTTTGAGATATTGCGTGTTATCATGCTTTGGCTTTTTTAAACAGAACGAGGTAATGAAAGGAACTTATACACCTGTGTTAATCGAACCCATTGCCGTTCCGATTATAGTTACTCTATGTCATTGCACCATAACCTTAAATAATAATCACCTTTAAACACATAATATTTTAAAATTGTAAACTAGAATGAATGAATGAATAGAATGTATTAACACTTCTTTTTTAAATTTCACACAGTATCCCGCACACAGACGGTAGGTGGAGGGTACCGGGGAACCTAATGCTAAGACACTCCGTTCCCTTTTAAGATACTTCCGTTCCTTACTTTCCATCGAATTCTGGAGCCTTTGTATTTTGAGTGGCCGAACTCAACGTAGCGTTTGCTTCGACACCAATGCAAATAAATTTTAAATATATTACCTTCTCGCCTAAGAATTGGGCATATAACCTGTCGTGTTTACAGTAACACGCTTCTGCCCTAGCACCACACCTGACCTAAACACTAGATTTTGCCTATCCTACTAATATATGGAACCAAACCCAAACCCAAAACCATGACATCACAGCACAACTGCGCAACAATGGCGTCACCAGAAATCCCTTCCATATTCATTATATCGACAATAAATGTAGCAATGTGTCGTAAAAAGCAACGACCGTCAAATCGCATTGGCTGAAGGCCAACGGAGATCATTTTTATGAAGTGTAGTATTACAGATGAGGATTATATTATTCGGATGGCCATCACAGATTTGATGGTGTGTGAAATTCCATATTGGGTTTTGGGTTAGGTTCCAAAATGATATTGATAAGTATTATGTTGGATTTTCTTGAATGATATTTCTGTTTTTTTTTTTTCGTGAAACTTATTATTTTTCCATGGATTAGTTGTGTTTTATTTGACGTATCACAAGATTATTAACAACGTTTCTTAAATTCAGATAAAAAATTTTGTTTTTATTTCAGCTTCGTGCTGTGCTGTTTCCTGCATGTAGAAAGGTAGCCAGAGGGGCCTAATATTAAGACATTCCTCTTCCCACTTTCCGCTGAATTCTGAAATCTGGCGGCATTGCGAGTGGAGTGACGGCCTCTACATCAGAGCGAAGAAAATATTTTGACTTTCTCAAATGGGAATCGAACAAACAACATATCGTGTTTACAGTCACACGCTTGTGCCCCTGCGCTACGACTGGCCTCATTTTTTTCTTAATAGAAGAATGTTTTTAACATAATTTTATTCAAGAAATTGAATGTGATTCACTTGTATTATTCGTCGTCATGAAACGTGGCAGTTACATGTAGCTTATGTAACAATATAGTATCATAGAGCTGTTCTGATGCCAGGATCTGATTAATTCAGACTCAAGTTCAACTCTTAAGGAGTTGTTAAAACTCCACTAGTGTTTGGTGGCCTCATATAGTTTATACTTCCAAGGACTTTTAATAGCACATGTAGCATGTTTGTTTTAAGTTTTTATTAAACCATAATATGTTAATACATGAATACAACGTGGCGGTAAATGAAAATTAGAGAATTTAGGATTTTTATCTTATTTCGATATTTTTTAACTCTGGTAACGAGGTAGGGCGCGGTATTGAATTGCGCCACTCCACGCGCAATGTCTCGAGAATTAATTATTAGCAAAGTCTTCAGGTCAAAAATCCCGGTCTCTGCGACCGGTGTCACCAAAGATGTAAATTAAATTAACGTCACCAATGGCGGGTTAATAGGAACAGAGTGTCTTAATACACGGTGTCCAAGTTTCCTCTGCGTACCCTGCTATGTGCGGGATACAGCGTAAAGCTAAAAAAATACAAATAAAATTTTGCCGATTGTTATGTATTGAGAAACCTAGTGCAACCAGTGGAAAGACTTAATTTTTCATCCAATGGTCGAGACATGGCGTATTGAGTTGAACTCAACGCTGAGCTTTATCTTCTTACCAGTGCTTTAGTCGCATTTTATTTAGTTTGTATTCTACTAGGACAAACTTACGTACATTTTTTTGCCAGCTTCACGCTGTATCCCGCAGATAGCAGAAAGGCCAGGGGAAAGCTAGTTTTAAGACACTGTTCACCCACAATATATAAATACTTACTATCCACGTATACTGTTTACTCCACACATAAGCACATAAGTTTTGATATTTTAAAACGCGAATCACGTAATATATAGGGGATGTCATCTTCTACGCCACTCAAATCATAATTTAAACTCCAACTAGTTTTAGATAAATGATATTATAATTTTTTTCATGCTCTATCCCGCATATAGCAAGGTCGGCAAAGGAAACCTAGTTTTTCTTCCCCATTTCCTGCAAAATTTTGTAAATATTACGTGTTAGATATATTCCAAATATTTATATTTTATTGTAATAAATAAATTTGCGCGGCGTTGAGTTCTGCCACTCAACACGCAATGCCTCCAGAATTCGGCAGAAAGTGGGGAACGGGAGTGTCTTAACACTAGGTTCCCTCTGCCTACCCTGCTTTGTGCGGGATACAGCGTGAAGCTGATTTAATTTTATTTTTAATAAATAAATAGGCTGTCGTGCAGGCCGTTGTGGGTTCAATTCCCATTTGAAGGAATGAATTTATTAATATTTTCGTTTCTTCTTGTACCAAAGCAAAAAGCCCAGCTAACTAAATTTTATAACCCAAAATAATTAAATTTTACATGTATGTATGTATGCACATCTTAACAAAACTGTTAAACATGTTTAGGGCTGTTCAAATGTGACCCCTTACGCCTATTTATATTCAAATAACACTTTAAATATACGAACAGGTAACAAAAAGGGCTTTCATGCTCTCAAAGAAGTTTTTATATTGTAGCGAGATAAAGAAATGGTCAGTCCTTTTTTATTCCACTACGAGTATGGTGAAAAGAGAATGTTTTTAGATGTAAATTGATATATTGTATAACTTAAAACCCTAAAATTCAACCTAGTCTTATTGTCATAATAGAAATGTACATATACTGCAGTAAATTACAATATTTATTTTTATTGTAATAAATAAAATCAGCTTCACGCTGTATCCCGCGCACAGCAGGGTAGGCAGGAAGAATATACACTTACACTTTCCACCGATTTTTTCGAGGCATTGCGTGTTAAGTGGCGGAACTCAACGTCGCATCTGAATAAATATAGTCAACAAATATCTATTAACTGATCTATGTCAGTGGTGTTGAGTTCCAACATTAAATGTTCAAATTAAGACAACAAGGTGATTGTGATTAAATAAGTGATCTGCCTCCATCTGATAGGAACAGGGGACTGAAATAAGCACCATTTGCTTTAATAAAGTTGTTCTATTGTTCTATTTTATTCTCACTATACAATAGTAGCTTTTAATTGCGGCTTCGCCCGCGTCGTCAGATGGAAATAGCGGAGAATTATATTAACCTGGTGTGATACGCTATAGGCGCCTTCCTCTATATATACATTGGGTATTCTATTCGAATCAATAGTTTCTGAGATTTACGCACTTAAACAAACAAACACTTCAGTTTTCTAATATACATATAGATAATGCTTATACCAAAGAAAATCTCTTTTTCATTCCACCATTACAATATAAAATGCATCAAACGCTATACAAGAATAGAAAACTAAAGAGATTCATTCGTTGTACAAACGGCAGAAACAACGCTTTATAAGTTAGATCAAAGCGAGGCCACTCTAGCGTTAACTAAATGATCTAAGTTATGTAATGTTTATATGAAAAACCTATGAAGTGTTACGGCGTTGAGCTCCGCTGAAGATGGGGAACTGGAGTGTCCTAATACTGGATTCCCTAGTTTTATCTGCTTACCTTGCGTAATACAGTCTGAAGTTTAATTTATTAAAAAAAACATGTCTATATCTGGCTAGTCATATCGCGGCTTTGGGTTCCGCCAACTATTAACTATATTCAAAAATGTCTCAACTATTTCTATCTAAAACATCTTATTGTAAATTATTTAAACTTCAGTTCTCTATAAATATATAATTTGGAGTTGGTGCTTTGCTATAACATTTTTCTTAGTTTATCTGGAATTCCCTGTATCTGGAATATTAGATTGGCAGAGAAAATTTAGTGTTAAGACACTTTGTTCACCACTTCCCGCCCACTTCTTGAGATATAGCGTCATGAAACTCAACGCCCTATGACTTCTTAATAATGCGAAGTGATAAAAATAAATAATATATCTCCCGAATGGATATCGAACCCACAACCGTTTATTTTCAGACGCTCTGCCGCTACGCAACGACAGTTTTTATGAATCCAAAACGAGACAATAATTCCATTGTAATTTTTTTTTAATAGAATTTTCTTTACAACTTGTCCCTTGTATTCTTCGAACTCGCTACTTCCTCAAGCTAAATGATCTACTAACAAACTAATTAACCAAGAAACCACTCAATTTAGCTCAAAAAGATTAATTTTCTCAGTAAATATACTAGCAAGTATAGATTGTATGTAAAATAAACATTTGGCGGCGCGAATTGTAAACAGTGAGGATGAAAAAGAACTTCGGTGTGTTTTTAATTTAATTCTCATACAGACAGACAAACGGAATGATGGTTGTGTTGAAAAGTTAATGTTTTATATAGACAAGGCGGTGCTCGTGACTTCGTTTGCGTGGATTTTGTGATACTTGTAATATATTACAGCTTCACGCTGTATCCCGCACACTGCAAGGTAGGCAGAGGGAGTGTAGTTAAGACACTAAGACACTTTCTGCCGAATTCTGGAGGCATTGCGTGTTGGTTGCCAGAACTCAAAGCCGCACTTTGCCTCGACACCAGAGCGAAGAAATGGAAATATAAATTTAAGTAAATATTTCATCTCTTCGAGTGGGGATCGAACCCACAACCAGTCGGTTATACAGTCACACTTTGTGCCGTTGCGCCACGACTGGCCTCATACTTTAAATATGTTTGTACTATATTACAAATATATTTAAAGTCTTTAATGCTTTAATTATTGGGAAATAGTAATTAAATAAGGTTATGTTATAATTTAAAATAATTAAACTGATTGGCCAGCGTAATAGACGCAGCGTCTCCAGAATTCGGCAAAAAGTACAGAATGGAAATGAATTGTCTTAACATTAGGTTCCTAGGTTCCCTTTACCTACCCTAGCATTTGCGGGATACAGCGTGAAACCAAAAAAAATAGCATCCTATCTAATTTTCTCGAACACTTTTATAGAAATTGCTTCATATATTCCTAGCTATATTATCAGAACCGCAAAATATACGAACTAACAATCTCACAATTATCGCAGCTGACCAAACACACACTGATACACTGCAAATATATGGGATCGATCGCTTTGAAGACGTTCATTAATATAGAATAGTTAGTGGGCTTTCAATATTTATTTATACGTCCAGTGGTCTATTTATATGCAACTAGCGACTGGCGGCTTCGCCTGCTTAAATTTAAAATGTATATTATACTATAATTATACAAAATCTTTTTATAAATTCTAATTCTGATGTTTTCGCTATATTACTGTAAAGTTTCATGTTAATCCGTTTAGTAGTTTTTACATGAAAGTGAAACATACATCCATCCTTACAAACTTTCACATTTGTTATATTAGTAGAATTAATAGGTACTAGCGGCTCGCCCACGGCTTCGCCCGCTTAAAATACATGATTACTGATTTAATAAGCACAATTGATTGACAACTATAATGACTTCTAATATGATTTTTTTTACGACATTATCGTCAAAGAATTTTTGATTGTTTTAAATAAGAAAATACGACCATTGTTGATATTTGATATTTATAAAATATACATAAAGCTAATTATGTATTATACGTATATATTTTTGTAACTTTATGTTCCTTTTACCTATATAATATACGTCTCATCATAATTCTAAAACTCTGTTAAATGTGCTGATGTCAGTGAATAATTTAATTTAGGTTGTAGGATTCATAATATACTTTGTAAAATAACTGTATTAGTTTTCAAATTAGTTACATATATTATATGAACGAACCAACCAAAAAGTCTTTGTATTTACTTGATATTTCTTTCAAGATCGTTCTTTAATTCAACACAGAGA
>JAATLQ010004722.1:0-42853 GCA_013421005.1 Heliconius erato x Heliconius himera | reverse complement strand
TTGAATTAAAATAAATTAAAATTAGCTTCACGCTGTATCCCGCACATAGCAGGGTAGGCAGAGGGAACCTAGTGTTAAGACACTCCGTTCCCCACTTTCTGCCGAATTCTGGAGGCATTGCGTGTTGAGTGGCAGAACTCAACGCCGCGCTTAACCTCGACACCAGAGCGAAGAAATGGAAATATAAATTTAAGTAAATATTTCATCTCCTCGAGTGGGGATCGAACCCACAACCAGTCTGTTTTGCAGTCACACCTCGTGCCGCTGCGCCACGACCGGCCGGTTGAATTAATTACGACTTAAACTTAACTGTTATGATTTATGAAGGTAATCTCCACTAACAATTCAACTTTGCTTACTTTATTGTATAAAATATTATATAATAGTGCTTCAAAAATATATATATTTATCAACAATCATATAAACCAGACGTTTCGCATGTCATTCTTTAGCCAGGGTGATACCAGCGCGATTGCTATATAATATTCGCAGGCAAAGTAATGCCTTGAGTTTATTCAAATGGCGATAACTTTTTTTTTAATGAACCGATTTTGATGAACTAAATTTTAGTACTCAAGTTGAATTAAAACAAAGCAATTGGTGAAATTTTCAAGTAAATCGGTTCAGTACTTTCAGAGAAAAATGCGGACAGAAATATGTCGACAGACAGACAGACAGACAGACAGACAAGAAATTCAAAAAAAAACTTTTTGCTTTCTATTATTCTTTTTAAGTGTTCCTCTATCCATTTCAGTCAAAATTACTAAATGTACAGACAAAATATTTTTACTGTGTTATTATATATAGAGATTAGTTGTGGATACTAGGGTGGTCAGAGAGAACTTCTTGTTATAATACTCCGCCAGAGTTTGAGACATTGTATCAGAACGGAAAAATTAAAATAATTGATTCCAATATTTGTAGCTTAACTAAACTAGTTAATTCCTGTGACTTCCTCTACGTGGTCAAATAGAAAATAACTAACGATCCCCACTTTTCGCCAAATTGTAGAGGCATTGCGTGTTGTTGGCGAAACACAACGCCGCGTTTTGCCTCGAGATTTGGAATATATATAAATTGGATTTCTTAGACTAAGGATCACACATTTATGCCATTGCGCCATGACTGGCCCCAACTGATTATCCAACGCCAAATATATATATGCCACTACAACTAATTTAAACTAAACTTCATGAAACTATAATAAATATTTATTTTAGACAGCTTGAATTTTGTACTGTATTTCGTCAATTTACACATAAGTGTTTAGTTTAGATCTGCCTTATTAAATAAATAATGAAATAGTAACAGTAGAATGTGACTGACGTGGCTCATGTATGGATACTTAATTGGTCGCGATGGTTGTGGGTTCGATTTTAAGTTCCCTCTGTTCCCATTAAAAATTCTCTCATTCTAATAATATCATAAAAATTCACTCATTTTGCGGTCGCAATTTTCAAGACACTACGTATTGTGTGGCCAAAATTAAAATCGAGCTTTGTCCTGTTACTAGATCGAAGAAATCCTTTAGAATTCCATTTAAAGTGGGGAACGTTAAGTGCACAGGTTCCGTCTGCCTATGCTGTGTGCAATGACAAGCTATAAAAAAAATGTAACAAATAAAAAAATATACAACCAAATACTAGTTTTCAAAGAGAAACTCTCTGACTACTCCGCAAGGGATAAAGCGTGAAGCTAAGTTAAGTTAAGTTACTAGTTTTGAATTCGTATTCCATCAATATTCATTCCAAACTTTCAACATTTTCTTTAATTTTTAAACGCAAGAAAATTTTTGAATGACAATCTTATTAAAATCAGCTTAATGTTTCTTTCATAGTAAAATATCATTGCGGTGTAGTGGACCAGTGCCCGGTTGTAAACGTGACTAGAAGGAACCTGGGAACCTAATGCTAAGACACTCTATTCACACTCTATTAAGATAGTTCTGTTCTCCACCTTCAGTCGATTTCTGCAACGGAACTCAACACCGCGCTTTGTCTCGTTACATAGTATCCTTGATACTAGGCTACTACTGGCTACCTACACTGCGATATACGGAATAAAGTGTGAATTAAAAAAAATTTTTTTTTTCTAAAGTATTCAAAAACAGAATAACAGAGTGTCTAAACACTGAGTTAAGGACGTAGTGGTGCAGCAGCACATCATATGGCAATGGTACGGACTCCGGCAACAGACGAAGCGAATTTATGAGTTCCGATACGAAATTTAAAAAAAAATGGGCTAAAAGTGAGAAACGGAGAGTCTTAACACTCACTCCTTCGCTCTGTTTCCTCTGACTACCCCGTTATATGCAAGTTACAACGTGAAAATAAAACTAAATTATCCCTTACAAAGATAGACTCTAGTGGTCTATCCACTTAATTCTATCAAACGCACTCTATAGAAAGATTAAGCACTCTTCAATGGAGTACTCCCGTCCAGAAGTTAATTGGACGATAACAATGGGTTTTGATTGGCTTTTTTAAGGGTTATGTGAGGCTACTTAAATATTATATTTTTGTTACACTTTTTTTACAAGTGTTTTTTGAGTGAAACGGGCAATATTGCGTTGAGTGACTCAGTTTCTTACATTTTGGATATTGGAACTGTGAGATGAATTTTGTTTTTGGACTGATTTTTTCTTTGTTTCTATTAAATTTCCGCAAAAATTAGTTATTATTAGCTTCACGCTGTATCCCGCACACGGCAGGGTAGGCAGAGGGAACCTAGTGTTAAGACACTCCGTTCCCCACTTTCTGCCGAATTCTGGAGGCATTGCGTGTTGAGTGGCAGAACTCAACGCCGCGCTTAACCTCGACACCAGAGCGAAGAAATGGAAATATAAATTTAAGTAAATATTTCATCTCCTCGAGTGGGGATCGAACCCACAACCAGTCGGTTTCGCAGTCACACCTCGTGCCGCTGCGCCACGACCAGCCTCAAAAAATTAATATGCAATTAAAATATACATTATTGTTTTGTTACTTGAATATTTTTGCGTCTTTTTGCAATACGTGGACAATTTATTAATTTACTACCCTGTTTCAAATCTTCAATTTTAATCTTGTCTTATGAGTTTAATGACCAAGTTATAAAAAATTTAAGTATTTTCGAAATTTCAATACAAATAGCGGGGAGCCATCTGCCAAGTAACTTTTTTATGGAGAAAACAAGAAAAAGCGTACGATTCACCTGATGGTAAGTGATTACCGCCGCCTACGACTGCGTGTAACACCAGACGACCCATGCCGTATCGATCTGGAAAAAGGTACACCTTTTCTTATTTACGAGAAAAGTCGCAGTCCGTGATGGTTTCATTTTTGTATTCAATTATGCTATATTTTAACTTAAAGCTAAACGCTTATATAATTAATAAATAACTTATACATACTAATATATTTTTTTCAAATTTATTTTGAAAATAGCGCGGCGTAAAGTTCCACCAATCAACATTTTCCGCTTCCTGTTTACTGCCCAATTTATGAGATATCTCGTAAATTGGGCAGTAAACAGGAAGCGGAGTGACTTAACACTAAGTTCCCTCTACCTACTCTATTATATTTAGGATACAGGAAGAAACTAAAAAAACACCAATATAATTCAGCTTTGCCACGGTAGCGTACAAAATTGTAAACGATATATTAAATAGCTTAAGTGCATCTGGTGTGTATGGGAAACGTCTGAGATGCTGTAAAGTGTCTGAGAGAAATCTGTTTGATCATTTAATAAGTTTATCTCGAATCCACTCGCTAAACTATAAATAATAGATTTAGTACAGTTTCGAGTGCTGTCTGTATCTAGGCTAGATTTTTCTTTTTGGTTGGAGTTTTATTTATAGTTACACGCTGTAACCCGTAGCAGAAAAGCAGGGAACGTAGTGTTAAAACACTCTGTTCCTCACTTTCCGCTCAAATTTCGAGACATTGAATGCTGTGTTGATTAGTGGAACTCAACGCAGCATTCTAGCAGAGCGAGGAAATGGAAATAAATAGAATTGTTTACCCGTGTGGAACTCGAACCCACAATCATCGAGTTTACAATCACATACTGTCCCACTGCCAAGCTATAAAAAAAATGTAATAAGTCAAAAAAAATACAACCAAATACTAGTTTTCAATACGTATTCCATCAACATTCATTCCAAACTCTCAACATTTTCTTTAATTTTCAAACGCAAAAAAATATTTGAATGACAATCTTATAAAATCAGCTTAATGTTTCTTTCATAGTGAAATATCATTGCAGTGCAGTGGACCAGTGCCCGACAGTAAACGTGACTAGAAGCAACCAGGGAACCTAGTGGTAAGGCACTCCATTAAGATAGTGCAACACTGCGCCACGATGACTTTATATTAATCACGCTGTATCCCGCACACAGCAGGGTAGGCAGAGGGAACCTGGTGTAAAGACACTCCGTTCTGAATTCTGGAGGCATTGCGTGTTGAGTGGCAGAACTCAACGCTGCGCTTAACCTCGACACCAGAAAATGGAAATATAAATTTAAGTAAATATTTCATCTCCTCGAGTGGGGATCGAACCCACAACCAGTCGGTTGTACGCCACGACTGAACTTTATATTCTTTGTAATAAATCGATGTTTATTTATAAATATAAATGAAGAGTTAATGGATCAACCTATTATGAGCTTTAAAAGCTTGTTTTATAAAATGTCGTGCAAAAGTGTATAATACGGTTTAAAGCGTCAAGTAAATTTTATTATGATTTAAGCTGTGATACGCTAAGGATTATAGAATAATACAGTAAATAATTTTGGTCAGGTTCGAGTTCGAGATGCGCTGAAGTTGGGTTCCGTATTAACTACCTTTTGGAAGTAGAGTAACTTAAATTTGCAAATATATGTTTGTAATGCTATGAATGCAATTTATTTTCTATGACTTTGTAAAGTTATTTGTAAATACTCATTTCTTGTCAATTTTCATAATTTTAGTACATTATTTACATTTATATTTTCATCTCTTTGCTCTCGTGTGTGTCTGAGTTCCGCCACTCAACACTCAGCGGAAAGTGGGGAACGGAGTGTGAAACTGATATAATATAATATTTTTTTAGTACTTTAAGGGACTATAGAACTCGTAATTTGATAATAATTTCAGCTCAATATCTCTACACGTCTTGACATACAGACACACAGACAGACATCAAAGTGATCTTATAAGAGTTCAGTTACATTTGTTTTTGCAAAACATTCAGATTTTTTATAAATGAAAATTCTTACACTTTTAAGATAAAAGATATTTTTTTATTATATTGGAATACTAATTGTATTTATCTCCATCTGATTTGAACCCATAACCTAATTAAATAAGGCTGGTTAAACTTGTTTGGTACTGATCAACAAGGGTTTAAATATAATTTATTGTATTTATTTTGATAGCAATCAACATTTTTTAAGCTTTAATTGCTGAGATGATAAAAATAAATATTATTACTAATAATGAAAATATTTAATCAGATAAAAATATAATGAATGCTCAGTTGCAATTACTATTATTTGAATAGATGTATCTAGAAATATTTTCTAAGGGGGAAAGACGGTCCAGATCCGGTCCAGAAATTTCTCGATTCATTTCCAGATTAAATTATTTTTCAAATTCAATATCGGTAAATGTATATTTATTTTTAAAAAATACCATATTTACTTGTTTTACTTTAAATAACTATTTTTTTGATGAGGCCAATTAAGGTGCAGGGGCACAAAGTGTGACTGTAAATCCGACTGGTTGTGGATTCGATCCCCACTTGAGGAGATAATATTTACTTAATTATTTATTTATATTTTCATTTCATCGCTCTGGTCTCAAGGCAAAACACGGCGTTGAGTTCTGCCACTCAACACGCAATGGCTTCAGAATTCCGCAGAAAATGGGGAACGGCCTTAACACTACGTTTCCTCTGCCTACCCTGCTGTGTGCGGGATACAGCGTGAAGCTGGTCTTAAGCATTTGATGCTCTTTGCCTTCTCTACTATGAAATAGCATAAAGCTGCAAAGAATGATTCTTATAATATTATTTTTACCCTATGCAATGTCCAAAAATAAAACAAAATTATAGCATTATTAAGACAGTGATATCCTAAATCTGAGCCAATCATGTATTTTCCCAAAGGTCGCCGCTATTGTGGAACTTACTTTAATCAACTATATAATCTAGGTCAAATTCCAGGCTGACAATACGATTCCATCTGCATCGCTTATCTAAATGTTTTATATCTAAATTCCGTCGTAGCCTAGAATAGCGCCTCACGTAACAATATAAGGCCTAAGGTTAATATGAAGATATATGATAACGTTGTTCTATTTCTAAATATAGCATTGTAAATATATACTTATATTTATAAAATTAAAAAACTCCCGAAACAAAACAAAACCTCAAAATATCGCTAACTCACGTCACAAAGTGCTTGTAGCTCTTAAACAGCTGAAATGAAATGAAATCCAATCCATTTTTTATAAAATATAGCTGAGAACCTCCTTATGTGATAGACAGACACACAGACATACACACAGTCACACAGAAAAACAAGCCGAACTTATAACATCTCTTTTTTTGGGTCGGGGATTAAAAGTGATACGTCACTACATTCTCTTCTCTATCAATCTCGTATCTTTTCAATATATATATAATAAATAAATTCTAATTTAACAATTACTTTAGTGTATCTGTACAGAATGCTGCGCGAAGTTTTGTTATCAGAGCGAAGAAATAAAAATAATGAATTCCTACAAATGAGAATCGAACTCACAACCGTCGGATCTTCGACAAGACACTGTACCTCTGCTTTCAATAATTGTAAAACATGTATAAATCATACAGATCACCAGTAGTTAGCAACCAGGGTGTGTAAATGAAAAAAGTTTCATTTTTACGATTTATGTCTCAATCAGTGTCTACTGTAATTTGCGGGAAAATTGTGAATTCTGCTATTCTTATTGCGTTTTACCATTTTTTTATATGAATCGGGTTGGAAAACAATTAATCAGGTATATATTCCATATATTGTCGGTTAAATAGATTTGTGTATAGTATTGTGAAATTTTGCTGACTAGTGTCGTCGTAGCGCAGGTGGCTGTGGGTTCGTTGTCACTCGAGTGTATGTGCAGTGTTAAGTTCCGCAGTTCAACACGCAATGTATCGAAAATTGAGTGGAAATTTGAGTTTCTTAGCCTCTACCTTAAAACCTTGAATACATGCGGAAGAAAGCGTAGAGTTGATAGAAAATAAATATTTTGTAATTATGTTAATAATCACGTAATTTGACAATTTAGCAGGTAAAAGGCCTTATATTATTCCGTATTCCTTTTACAACTTCTTCCATAATACATTGCCGATTATGTAACCGGAATCTACGAACGCTACGTACGAATAATCAAGTTCAATTTTTTATTCTTTAGCTACATGCTGTACGCACATGGTAGACAGAGAGAACTTGTGGCCTAGTGGTAAGACACTCCGTTCCCATGAAGACGCTTTCGTTACCCCCTTTCACGTTTTGCTTTGTTAATATAGCGAGGAAATTAAAATATTAAATATTTCGTTTCCTCGAGTGGTGTCCGAACCAGCGCGGTGTTGACAGTCGCTCGTCTACCATGCCTAAAGAATGCCATATTTTTTTTATACCTTTTTCTAAATATCTTAGCGAGACTTATTTGCACCTTGCAGATAACATATCCAACAGATCAAGCCTTCTAATAATTTTAACCATCTACTCAGCTCCATAGTAATTTCTATACAAAAAATATTACAAATCTATCAAATATTTCTTTTTGATTCATAGAAAATATAATAAAACATATAAAAAAATATGTATCGAATCGAAAAGAACCTTAAATTCGGAGTTTACTGTACTCACCCATCGGTCTCATTTACATAATCATTATATGGACGTGGTCGAGTAATGTGCGTCGGGCACGCCCTTTCCCTCATTTTTATGTGATTTGTAAGCATTTTTCCTTAAAAACCCTTTATTTTAAACAGCTTTGTCTATTTTCTGTTTAGAATAACGTTTTTTTACATGTTTGTTTAGGTACTATAAGGTATAGCGAAAATATGAAAAATGCAATATATTTATAATAACCTTTAATTATATTTTAACAAGCAATATTTTTTAAAATTGGACGGTAAGTGCCAACATTATTTTATATTGTTCTTTTCATATAGATCGCAGCAGAGATAAAAGTACAGATGTTAACTATAAGAATTTTGGCGTAAAAAGTAAAACGATACTTTTTGAAAAATATGTTTTTTCTAATTCAATAAAATAATAATTCGACGAAACGAAAATTCAAGAAAAAAAATAATGGCTTCCTTTATGCAAAATTATTAGCACATTGCTATTTTCATAGTACTGTTGCTATATTTTTTTTACTATAGTTAGAGGGAACCCTACTTAAGACACTCTGTTGTCCACTTTTCGCAACTCGAGGCTTTGCGTGTTGAGTGGCGCAACTCAACGCAGCGCTTTGGCTTGTCACCAGAAAGACAAATATTAAAATATTAAATATTTCTTTCTTCCACGTGGGAATCGAACCTACTGGAATTCTTTAGTCTTATTTTTAGCCAAATTGAAGTTATAACCACTTTTACTCGAAAACCAGAAATATTTTTTAATGTTTTCAGGTCAAGTGGCGCGATTGAAACCTTTATTCAGACGTCCATTGTCTCTGAAATACTTACCGGAGTATAGATGTACCGGAGTTTGTTACTTATCAACGAAACGGAATACTATTCTGTAGTATTATTTATCTATACTTCTATATTAATATTATATATAAAGTTTAAGAGTTTGTATAGTTGAACGCACTAATCTCAGAAACTACTTGTTTGCATTGAGAAATTTCTTCCTTGTAGGATAGTCCATTTATAGAAGTGGGCTAAATTACATAGATTTTTGATTACGCCCACTGTTTATTTTCTTATTCTAAGAAAGGAAAATATTTAGAAATGTATAAAAATGTTAACTTAACAGAACTGCAAATGCTTTAACTAATTAAGCTATACATTATTATCGAGTCGCGTCTCTCTTTAGGGATTATTCCTAAGAATTACGATTTGGCAAGAAATAATATATAAAAAGAATATATTTTATATTTAAATGAAATGTTAATCAGATTCTATGGAAAGGAAACAGAAAAATAAAAAATATATATAAATAACATATCAGAAAAACTAGAAAAACATAAAATTTATATCTTAATGTAACTGTTTAAAAATATACGTACATTCTTGTAACAACCTAACATTCTACGAACAGAGAAAAATATACAGAAGTTGGAATTATTATAAATATTTATAAAAGCAATTGATTTCGTACGAATCTTTTAATAAGAACGAAAGAAGTTTATTTAACAAAGGCTTAGCTTGTTTTCTTGGTATTTTATATGAATTATGAAATGACGTATAAATATGTATGTTATTTTAGAACCGCCGGTAACGGTTCCTCGTTTTGTTAAAAAGAAAAAGGTGGTGAGTAGAGAACGGAGTGTCTTAACACTAGGCTATCTATAGTGTGAATAATTACAATACCTATAAATTGCTGTCATCATCATTTTAGGATTACTTTAATATATTTTTTTTTTATTTATTATTATCAGCTTCATGCTGTTTCCCGTACACAGCAGGGTAGGCAGAGGGAACCTAGTCTTAAGACACTTCGTTCCCCACTTTCCGCCGAATTCTAGAGTAAATGTAAATAAATATTTTACTTCCTTGAGCCCACGAATCGAACGAATCCACAACCAGTCGATTTTACAGTCACACTTTGTGCTTCTGCTCCACGACTAGCCTCACGGTAACTAGTACTTACATAAATGTAAAACAGAATTTATACATACACATATAAAGTGTCATATTATTTAATAAAATAGATTTTACTAAATCAATTCTGTCTTCAAAACAAATTAAATTTAAATCTATACTTCTTCCAGAAAAATATTAAAAACCACAGCCATAGCCTGAGGTGCCACGAGGTGTGACTGTAAAACCGACTGATTGTGGGTTCGATCCCCACTCAAGGAGATGAAATATTTACTTAAATTTATATTTCCATTGCTTCGCTCTGGTGTCGAGGTTAAGCGCGGTGAGTTCTGCCACTCAACACGCAATGCCTCCAGAATTCGGCAGAAAGTGGGGAACGGAGTGTCTTAACACTAGGTTTCCTCTGCCTACCCTGCCGCGTGCGGGATACAGCGTGAAGCTGATAAAAAAAACAGCCAATTTCCAACCAATTTCGGGAACATACGTCCCAAATGTTTACACTACACGAATATGAGGAGAACTGAAACACATTTAGAATCCATTTCGTTGTTCGCACTAAACGGCGTTTTTTTACATTTTATAGTGTCGTAAAACAGACTGGATTTTGATCATTACTAGCTGGTTAACCGATTGTTTAATTTTGATGCGGTTTTTGTTTCTACAGAGTTCGTTGACATAGAGCTGGTCTCTTGTATTTACATCTATGTATATATTAATATATAAAGAAAATTATTTGTGCATCTTTTTACTAAAATTGTTTGTGAGTAGTATGAAATTTGAATCAGTTGTAGTTTGTATAGAGAACTGTGATTTTTTATGAATAATGTATCTATTAAGAATGTATGAAATAAATAAAAATCAGCTTCACACAGCAGGGTAGGTAGTGGGAATCTAGTGTTAAGACACTTTCTGCCGAAAAATTGTATTAAATTGAAATTAAAAAAAAAAAAAAAATATGTTTGACAGTATACACTTTAGTATTAAGTGACATACACATTACTACACATACATACTAAATTAAAATTATTATAATTAGCACGAATAATACAAAAAAAATCTTTCCAAATTTAGGCGGTAGTAACAGAGAATAAGTACGGGAAATAAAATCTTAAATAAAAAAATATTTGAAAAACAACATCAGGCTGTGGATTCGTTTCCCACTCGAGAAACTTAAATATTTAATATTTCCATTTTCTTTGCTATTGTTATCGAGGCAAAGCGCGGTGTGGAATTCCACAAATCTTCTTAAAACTGGGTTTCTTCTACCTACCCTGCTGTGTCCAGAATACAGCGTGACACAAAAAAAACAAGCTTTTAAGTATTTAAATAGTATTTAACAAATCACGCCCTTTTATTTCACATCCATTCTAGGTGGTTTATGCAAAAAATTGTAATCCGCCATTTTATAACGGTGGCTATTTTAAATGAACAACAAGTTACAATCAATATAAGCAATCTCATTCTCATCAGAACTGAAATCATAATCCAAATTTCATCTCAATCGGACACTGGGAAGTAGGTCAAATTTCGCTTGGAAGATTTCTCACATACTAACGTAACAAGTTAATAAAAACTGGGTTCTTACTACCAACCCTTCCATATAGAATACGATCGAAGTAACATCGGAAAATTCTTACATTTTCTCTCAATTCTCTTGCTTTGTTCCATAACTCATCACCTCCAGGCTGTTTGAAACATCAATTATTAACTCTTTCAACAAAAGTTATTGTAACAAAATTTACAACAGTAGATATAGAGATATTGACAGAGTGATTTGTAAATGTAAAATTTTATTGATTAAAATTTGATTTTAAAATCAAATCATCAGCTTCACGCTGTACCCCGCACACAGCAGGGTAGACAGAGGGAACTTAATGTTAAGATACTTCGTCCCCCACTTTCTGCCGAATTCTGGATGCATTGCGTGTTGAGTGGCAGAACTCAACGCCGCGCTTCACCTCGACACCAGAGCGAAGAAATGGAAATATAAATTTAAGTAAATATTTCATCTCCGCGAGTGGGGATCGAACCCACAACCAGTCGCTTTTACAGTCACACCTCGTGCTGGCCTCAATGATTTGATTTATATTCCATTTTAGAATTTGATTTTATTAAAGTTTTCACTTCACTTTATATCCCATATATAGAAGGGTAGGCTGAGGGAACTTAGTACGAAGATACTTGGAACCTTCGTTTGTCCCAATTTTCGAGACATTGCGTAATAAATGGCAGAACTCAACGTTGCGTTTTGACTTTTGGAATTCGTATGATTTTTATTTATTTATTTATAACATAGAAAACAACAGCATATTATTAATAACAAACAAATGAAAAAATATGTACAAAAAAATAAAGCCAACTACAGTTTTCTATTTTATGAATTGTACGTTTTTTTTATGACGCGTTTCCCATAATTTTTCAATAAAATAATCTAACCAATCGCTCAATAAAACCAAAAATTAGCAAACAAAAACAAAAGCTCATATAAAAGAGTTAAAACAAAATTATCAGACAAAACCGGGGCAAATAACTAATTCCAAAAACATGAAACGCCGGTCTCAAGACAGCTAACAAGGCTTTCTATTTAAGACCATCCTATGTTAGAACTAACCCTATCAGATCACAGTTATAGCCCGCCGGCACGCGAGCCCCGGCTTTATTGATTGTCATACATATTTTTGTCATTATCTTAGTATTTTATCTATGAATGACCCATAAAGCCTTTTTTTCAACTCCTTTTAAAAATAATATGAAATTTACGTTTAGGTAAGTCGTCGTGGTGTAGTGTGTGACTGTTGATGCGAGGGTTGTGGGTTCTATTCACAATTTCAATATTTTTTGAAATGTATATTATTTGACTTTAAAAAAAATTATATTTTGTTAAAAATTTTCATTATTATCAATATTTTATTCATTTAGAGGCCGGTTGTGGCGCAGCGGCACGAGGTGTGACTGCAAAATCTATTGGTTGTGGGTTCGATTCCTACTCGAGGAGATGAAATATTTACTTAAATTTATATTTTCCATTTCTTCGCTCTGGTGTCGATGTTAAGCGCGGCGTTGAGTTCTGCCCCTCAACACGCAATGCCTCCTGAATTCGGCAGAAAGTGGGGAACGGAGTGTCTTAACACTAGGTTCCCTCTGCCTACCCTGCTGTGTGCGGGATACAGCGTGAAGCTGATTTAATTTTTTTTAAATTTAATTTTATTCATTCATTATGATAAATAGAAATTTATTATCAAAAATTGTTATAGCTTTTTGACGAATGAGGTCAGTCGTTTCGCAAGGGCATAAACGTGCGAATATATCCTCAACAAGCTACAGGTTCGATTTCTAAGCGAGAATTCAGCGGAAAGTGGGAAACCAGAATGTCTTAATGGGAATGGAATGTCTTAACCCTAACTTTCCATGCTCCCCCTGTCTACTCTTCTACGTGTAGAATGAAGCGTGAATCTTAAAAAAGATAACTCTAAACATATTTGTTCTTTTTCTTCAGCTTCACGCTGTATCCCGCACACAGCAAGGTAGGCAGAGAGAATCTAGTGTTAAGACACTCCGTTCCGCGCTTTCCGCCGAATTCTGGCGGCACTGCGTGCTGAGTGCCGGAACCCAACGCCGCGCTTTGCCTCGACACTAGAGCGAAGAAATTAAAAAATATAAATGTAAATAAATATTTCACTTCCTCGAGTGGGGATCGAACCCACAACCAGTCAATTTTACAGCCACACTTTGTGCCTCTGCGCCACGACCGGCCTCATAAACATATTTGTATTTTACTATTACCCATATTTCTATTTTATAGAAATTTAAAAACACTGTTATAGCTTCCGCACGAATCATCTTCTATCATAGTTCAATCCTACTACGACGACCTCAACTGTCAGTTAGTTTATAAATACACAACCAAGTCTATTAACTAGCTTTACGTCGTTTGTTATTTTAAAATTTGATATTTTTGGTCAGAGAAAACATTTTTTTTTAATTTAATGTTTATTTTCATATGTCCGCTTTGAAAAGAAGATTTGTGACGTTGAGTTCTGTTTGTTTCCATTAAACGTCCTCGAAGGTGGAGAACGCAGTGCTTTTTCCTTGAAATGGGATTTGAACTCACAACTCTCTTTTGTATAGCCAAACGCTGGCGCTATAATGTTGGCTATACTATCACTAATTTTATTTTTTTCTTCGATATCTCACTAAGAATTACTTATGACTTCATTAGAACAAAAAAAATCCCGAAGATATGCGGGCATATTTGGGATAGGTAGTGTTAAGAATCGTAATGAATCGGTGTCTGTACATGAAATACAAGAAATATTTAAATATATTAGTAATATTTAATAACCTAATATAACTAAAAACAATAAGCACTAAAAGCGTGAAGCTGATTTATTTATTTTGTTCAACAAATTTAGTATTAACTACTGTTTTATTGAATTACCTGAAATTTTACTTTTCAATATAGGTAAAGATATTGTTTTTGAAAACGTAATTATTATTTTTAACCAAAATATTGAGATTATTAAATTAACAGATATGTAGTTCAAACGGGCGAAGCCGCGAACAGTGCGAAAATAAAAATTTGATTGATTTGCTTAAATTAATTTAGTAAGGAGACCAGTCGTGGCGCAGCGGCACAAAGTGTGACTGTAAAACCGAGTGGTTGTGGGTTCGATCCCCACTCGAGGAGGTGAAATATTTACTTAAATTTATATTTCTATTTCTTCGCTCTGGTGTCGAGGCAAAGCGCGGCGTTGAGTTCTGACATTCAACACGCAATGCCTCCAGAATCCGGCAGAAAGTGGGGAACGGAGTGTCTTAACACTAGGTTCCCTCTGTCTACCCTGCTGTGTGCAGGATAGAACGTGAAGCTGATTTATTTATGATTTTTTAATTTAATAACAAACTGTTGTTTCATTATGCACTTTGCTTTAACTAAATCATGTGGTTTCTTCCTTGCCGTGATGACCTCAGATGTCAGTTACGATCCACAAACACTACACCGCATCTATTTATTAACATTACATTACATTTGGAAAGATCTATTTACGTCAGCTATAGCTATAGCTATAGTTATTTTTTACGTGGGCCGTAAATTATCGTAAATCTTATTCATAATGCAGTCAAATGACGGACAGCTTTTATTACGTTTACGTATTATATTTCTTTGGTATAGGTTCAAGGTTGACCTTATTGGTTTTGTAAATAGCTTTTTTGTAGTTGGTTGTGAGTTGTGAGGTTGTAGGATGGATTTTTTAAAATAAATGAGTAAATAAATCAGCTTCACCTGTATCCCATACACCGCAGGGTAGGCCTAACCTAGAGTTAAGACACTCCGTTCCCCACTTTCTGCCGAACTCAACGCCGCGCTTATTCTCGACACCAGAGCGAAGAAATGGAAATATAAATTTAAGTAAATATTTCATCACCTCGAGTGGGGATCGAACCCACAACCAGTCGGTTTTACAGTCACACCTCGTGCCGCTGCGCCACGACTGGCCTCAACCATATGTTTATATGTCTTTTATTTATCATATGTTTTAGCTTTTTAAATAAATATTACATGTGATCAAATATTTTCGTTTCTCAATTTCAATTAGACGCAGTACGGTGTTGGGTTTCGCTACTCACCGTGCGAAGTGGTCTTAAATTTAGGATTTAAAAGAGTGCAAATCACCAGTGTTCGACACATCAGGCTGTATTTAATATGGAGGGTTAGGAAAAGCAAAAAATAGTGTTAAGACACTCCGTTTCCGAATTATCGCTTAATTTTTGAGAGTGGCAAATCAACACTGCGTTTGATAATTTAAAAAAATATAAAATAACAAAAATCAAACTTTTATAAAAATATTAAAATATTTTATAACTTACAAGACAGTGCAGCCCCAGTGCAGTCTTACATATGTGAACAGGTACACTTGGCGGTGCCCCAAAGTGGTGCAATTTTAGATGCATTTACTTACTCGCGAAAAAGAGTGATGCATTATGTATATACGAGTGCAAATGTTTTCTTATTCGCGTCTGTTCTTCTAGATTCTCCAGAGAAACATTGGAATTTTCTATTATATATGATTGGTGTGATAGTTGTGGGTTAAAAGTGACTTTGCGGTATACTTATAAAATCAAAAATACATCAGCTTCACGCTGTATCCCGCACATAGCAGGGTAGGCTGAGGGAACCTAGTGCTAAAACACTCCGTTCCCCGCTTACCGCCGAATTTTGGAGGCATTGTTTGTTCAGTGCAGAACTCTACGCCGCGCTTTGCCTCGACACCAGAGCGAAGAAATGGAAATATACATTTAAATAAACATTTCATTTCCTCGAGTGGCGATCGAACCCACAGCCAGTTACGTTTACAGTCACACTTTGTGCCCCTGTGCCACGGTAGTTATTTTTTTTATTCTTAATTTGTCACTCCTTTATCCTAATCATTTTTAAGTAATTTTATTTTGCGTCTTGCCTAGGTATAAGCTTAGAAATAAGTTGAGGCCACCCATATATGCGTGGAATACAGCATGAAGCTAGCTCTTCAAGAAACCTACATGCATTTCTACGGCTAGGACTTTTAGCTGTGTGCTATATTATATCAGTCCCTAAGTTCGGAAGACTTTTATATAGCTTCATGCTGTACCTAACACTGGCAACCTAGGGTGAATACACTCTGTTTCCATTAGGTCCCTTCCGGTACTCTAATTCCGCCGATTTTATTAGGCATTGCGTATTGAGTTTAACGCTGCGTTTTGCCCCGTTACTAGAGTGAGGAAATGAAATATTAAATATTACATTTCTTCGAGTACCAATCGAACCCACAACCTGTGGCGTTAAATTCGCACTTTTATGGGACCCCTGCGCCAATAGAACCCTCTATATACTTATATCTATTTATACAGAACCTACTAAAACCTACTAAACCTAAATTCACAAAAATGCGGATCCCTAAAAATATTTTCATATCATTCTTTGTGAGTTCCTTAGAAAAGGCCAAAATGGATCATTTTGAGGCTTAATCAAAATTGTATATAGAAACTCTTTGGACCAATATATTTACACTGATTGATGGCCCGCCACCGTCAGACGTTGCGTTTACGTTGGCAGCAATTACGAGACCGAAATTGATGAAATATTTATAATTTAATATTGGGTTTTATCTGTCTGTCCACCGCGTCAGCGTTAAGTTACGCCACTAGACAGGCAATGTTTAGAAACTTGTTAGAGAGTGTCTTAACAATTATCTCTGGTTGCTTTAGTTCACGTTTGGACGGTCTGAATAGGGTTTGAGGGTTCGAGTTCCGCTACGTTCGTACTATAAATTGATATCTGATAATATTTTCTTAATCTTGTATGTGGAATAACACTTAAAAAATATGAAAAATAATTCAAGAATATTTTTTTCTATTTATAAAAGAATTTATCAGTTATTTTTAATTTTTTTTTAAATGTTTGTATTCCACACTTAGGAAAGAAAAATACTTATTTAAAAAACGTATAAAAACGTTTCTATTTAACGTAGCGATATAACGAGTCCCTCTATGTTCAAATTTTTATATGTTTTCTAAATAAGAAATTTATCAGTTTTTCGCATATATCAGGAATGACATTCTTTTACCGCCTTTCGTCTGAATACCTTACCTTACCTTACACGCAATGCCTCCACATTACGTGTAAGGTAACGGAACTCAACGCCGCCGTAACTTAGACACTTATAATAAACGAACATCCCCTTATAGATATTGTAAAAGAACCATCACGTATTTAATTGTTAATTCCGATACTGGCAGAAAATAAGGAATAATAAATTTTAATTGAATTTCTATGAAATGATATTATATATTTTTCATAAAAAAATAATTAAAATTTTATAATATAAATATAAATCAACAATACCGTAGATTATTTATGTTTTACTTTTGCCACAAAAGTAGGTCAGTTTTAATTACAAATTAAAATTAAAAGTTCACATTTTACTGTTACTTTAGAACAAATAGAAGGTGTATTAAAATGAATCTAGATTAAAAATGTAGAAGCTATTGCCTGGCTCAGTGGAACAGGACGTGACTATTAACACGATAGTCGTGAGTTCGAATCTCACTAGTTATAATAATTTATTACATAGGAATTATATATAGTATAAAAAAAATCAGCTTCACGCTGTATCCCGCACACAGCAGGGTAGGCAAAGGGAACCTAGTGTTAGCACACTCCGTCCCCAACTTTCTGCCGCATTCTGAAGGCATTGCGTATTGAGTGGCAGAAATCAACGCCGCGCTTCGCCTTAACACCAAAGCGAAGAAATGGAAATATAAATTTAAGTAAATATTTCATCTCCTCGACTGGGGCTCGAACCCACAACCAGTCGGTTTTACAGTCACACTTTGTGCCGTTGCGCCACGACTGGCCTTAAAATACATATAGTATATGCTATATACTTATTTAAATTTATTATGCTGTCGTGGCGTTAGGCTATACAATTGTAATCGCGATGGTTGTGGATACGATTCTAATCGGAAAAATTTAATATTTTCTTTACAAGGCGAGGCTTTTAGAGGCCATATCTCGAGGAATCGGTGGAAAGTGAGAAAAATAAGTGTTTTAATGGGAACGGAGTGTATTGCTAATACACTCCGTTCCCATTAAAACAACGCAACGGTTAAAATAAACGCAACGGTTGTAAGTTCGATTTCTAATTAGTTTGTAATCGCGGCGTTGAGTTGCGTTACTCAACATGCAATGTTTCGGAAACTATTCGTTTCACTATATAATATGCTTTGTATACGAGGAAAGTTCGTGTTTAGTTTACTTAATTTTTTGATATATACAAGAAAAAGAAATTAAATATATAAAAATAAAGAAGACCATATCAAATTTTAAGCAAATTTATTATTCATTATTATTAATTTATGATTAAATGTTTATTGGAAGAAAAAAATCATTAATTTAAAATGGTTAAATTGCAAAAATATTCTCTTATTTAGCTAACCATAGGTAAATTTAAAATGTATAACGAAAATAGCGGGAAAGGGTGAGGATCGAAAGAAAATATTTGTATGAAAAAATATATTCTTGCGTTTATTTTCTCTAATATAATACGAGCACCTTGTATATTGATTATGGTCATAGCTTTAAAAAGTAAAGCTTTTTCAAAATAAAAAATCAACTTCACGCTGTATCTCGCATACAGCAGGGTAGGCAGAGGGAACCTAGTGTTAAGACCTTTCGTTCCCCACTTTCTGCCGAATTCTGGAGGTATTTCGTGTTAAGTGGCAGAACTCAACGCCGAATTATTAAAATAATTTCATTATTTTAACAAAAAAGAAACAAGTTAAAAAAAAAATACTGTTACATAAAGAAAAACCACAAACACACACACACACACACACAAACAACAAATATTAGAGCCAACTTTTCATAATAAATTTGACCGAATTTAAAAGCAGGTAAGTTTCTTCACACGCAACATAGTAATTCGTTATTGTAGTTTACCTGTGAAACGAGGGCATTCGAAGGCCACGCCTAAAAAAAAGTCAAAAAAAAAAATAGAAAATTTTCAAAATCACTCAAAAAATCACTATTTCATATAAACTGTACTTTCCACATACACTTTGGGTAATCACATTTGGTTATCGGATTTGAACCGGCGACCCGCGCGCGCCTTGCGGCGTCCGTCGCGTCACTGGCGTATAGAGAACATTTGGGGCATGCGCACTGCCTATTCTAATTGTACCTAGATATATTATATATTGTAATGAACTATAAAAATAACGAATTTTAAACTTTATTTCTTTAAAAATAAGGTGTATTTTTAATGTCTTGTTCAAATAAAAGGTGGCTTCAAAGTTCGAAAATGTTAATGTTTTCTATCCCTCTTCCTCTTGAATTTTAATTGAGCTGAACTGTACAAAATAGAATTGTATCATAATATGTGAATAGAAAGTAGTATAGACAGAGGGAACCCAGCGTTATGGTACTCGGTTCCCCACGTAGAGCAAAATTCTACAGACTCAACAACTTAAAGCTGTATCCCTCACAGATTAGGGTAGGCAGAGGGAAGACAGTGTTAAAATACTCCATTCCTCATTTTCTGCTGAATTCAGAAAGCATTGAGAGTTTGAGTGTGTCAGAACTCAATGCGGCCCTCTGCCTCAACACTATAGAGCGAAGAAATTAAAATATTAAATATTTATTTTTTTGGAGTGGGAATCGTACCCACAATCTACCACGTTTACAGTCATACGCTTGTGCCCCTACGTCACCATTGATCTCTACATAGAAAGTTAAGTGATGGAAATCAATGGTCCACTGTCCTAACCAGGAAATAGGAAGTGAACCGGGAAACCGGAGGAATGAAGATAAGTTAAATAATTACCTCAATGAGTGGGAATCGAACCCACAACCGTCAAGCTTACAGCCAGATGCTGTCCCACTGCGCCACGACCACGCCACGACCTCGTGAATAATAAAATTATTGCGGTTATAAACTATCGAGTAATTGATCAACCAAGTCATATTCTATAATTATATATTTATATACGAGTATGTACTTGTATATATTGTGGCTGTCGTGGCGACGGTTATAGATTTGATTCCCACTTGGGGAAAACAAATATTCAATGTTATCATTTCAACGCTCTATTTCTATTCGCTCTATCTCTATTTCCGCGGGTTCGGCGGAAAGTAGGGAACTAAATTATACTAGCTTTCCTGGTTCTCCCTTCCTACCGTGTAGGAAACTTAAGTAAACTTAACTAAATTTTGTGTAGGATTTTCTTTTATGCTTTAAAGATTTTGATATGCGTGTTGACTAATTTGCCAAAGCCGGTAAATGTTTTTGATGATTTTTTTTTCATTTATAAAGAATATAGGGAAAAGTTATTTTATATATTTTTGTAATAAAATTTGTCTTATTAATAAAATAGCATACCGCACTTCTGACGATCGTTGTTTCATTTTTCTACTATCATTTTTACTGTAAGGTTTTAGGTGTCCATCTGTTTGTCAAGAGCCTTTACCTCAGGAATTCTTGGAGATAACGAGTTGAAAATCAAACCATACGACTAGATCTATGGCCCCAAGATTTCCTGAAAAATAATCCCACATTTACTTAATAAAAAGATATGGCAATTTAAATAGCAAAAAATCTATTTCGACATTATAAATGGAATCAAAATTAATAGGGTACTTCCGGTTGACCTAGAATTATGAAAATTGGCAGCTAGCATCCACAGGTAGTAATCGCTTAGGAAAAATTTGAAAGCTATACATTTGTGGTTAAATCCTAAAAAATAATAGCCTTAAAAGGGGGCAATATTTGGTATTAAAGCCAAGATGAAAGGGCTCTGGCTAAGCTAAGCCTGAATTTCAGAAAAAGGTCGAGATCTTCCATTTTTGTACGGAACCCTCGACGAGCGAGCCCAACTCGAGCTAGTTTTTTCAAAGCGCGGCATTGACTTCCGCCACTCCGAAACGTCTTAATGTCTTAATGAAAACGAAGTGTTTCAACACTAATTTCCCAGGTACCTCCTGCCTTCCCAGGAAGGAAGGAACCGAGTAGGTCGTACCCTAGTTCGACCGCGTTCAAAATCCAGCTTCCTCTCCCTACAGAAAATATCTCTTGATACGCTAATGACAGCATTAGCCAGCCAAACTACAAAACAAAATTGACATTTGAAAAAGTGTTACTCCACATATTTATAAGGAATAAGCGGGTTCAAATTACACAGTTAATGTTTTTCGTATGTTATCTTTAAAAAAACTAACCTTACCTAAATAATAAAGCATAATTCTTTTGGAATCTCTTAAGCTGGCTCATTTTTCTGTTCTTCACGCTGCTATTGGAGGTAATTTGATGTAATAGTATAGGAATAGAACTCAGAACCTTCTTATTTACAGCTACACACAGTACCGCTACACCACGACGGCAAAATTTATATATAATAATCAAATCATAATCAGCTTCACGCTGTATGTTCCGCACACAACAGGGTAGCTTAGAGGCCAGTCGTGGCGCAGCGGCACAAAGTGTGACTGTAAAACCGACTGGTTGTATATTCGATCCCCATTCGAGGAGATGAAATATTTATTTAAATTTATATGTCCATTTCTTAGCTCTGGTGTCGAGGCTAAGCGTGGCGTTGAGTTCTGCCACTCAACACGCAATGCCCCCAGAATTCGGCAGAAAGTGGGGAACGGAGTGTCTTAACACTAGGTTCCCTCTGCCTACCCCGCTGTATGCGGGATACAGCGTGAAGCTGATATATATTTAAAGTAAATTATTATATTTAAAACATTCACATTCCATATAAGTATGTAGATTCAATATGGTCTTGTGCTCAAGAGCGTATATAAAATGCAAATGAGAATTTCAACGCTCTCAAAGATACGCGAGATGAAATAATTAATTATATTTAAATATCTTTAATGTTATGTGCTTATTACCTTTTCTTTTCTTTTTGTTTATTTTAGAATCACACGTAGTGTTAAGACACTCCGTCCCCCATTTTCTGGACTCTTTGTGTGTTATGTGATGGCACTCAACGACGTGAGTTGCCTCGATACCAGAGCGAAGAAACGAAAAAACATATTTCATTTCCTCGAATGGGAATCGAACTCACAACCTGTCGCGTTTACAGTTACGCTTTGTGCCCCTGCGCCACGACTGGCCTGAATGCTGGCCTATTATATCTATATTATTTTAATAGTAATAAGATTTAATGTACATGTATATTTTATGTGTGATGATTTAGGCTTCCAAGCATTTGTCTCAAATGTTGTAACTGTATGTATGTTTGTCAATAAATTTCTCTAAATCTAAATCTTATAGAGACGATCCTTTCTGATTTAAATCAGGTATATCCCAACTTAGGCAACAATACATATTTGCATCTCTATTATTTCTGGAGATACATCGTCTTATTCGCTATATAAAACATTAAAAAAACAGCTTTAAACCAGGTAGTCAGAGAAAATCTGGTGTTTAGCATTCCACCCAATTTTCGAGGTATGTTGAGTGGCGCAAATCAGCGCCATGCTTTATTTACCAGAGCGAGAAAATGGTTTTTTTTTATTTTTTAGCTTCGGGTAGGCAGATGGAGACTGGGAACCTAATGTTAAGAAACTCCGTTCCCACTTAGACACTTCCGGTCCCCATTTTCCGCCGAATTCTTGAGGCATTGCGTGTTGAGTGGCAGAAATCAACACCATGCGTTACCGCAGCGTGGAAACGAAAACAATTTAAATATATTGATTTCTCCGAGTGGATATTGAACCCATAACCGTCGCGTTTACCCAAAAAAAACCCTTGATAGTATTAGTAATGTTACTTTTGTTTGCCTTTTAATATTTTTTATTAATACCTTGTTTCACTTAACGCTAGTTAAGTGAACCAGATTTAAGAAAAATATATTCAAATCCTTATAAGTAGGTATATACTAAAATTATGTTTTTAATGTTACGTTCCCAGATTCGCTCTGCCTACCCTGCTTCGCGTAGGGTACAGCGGGAAGCGAAAAAACTGAGGTGCACCACCCAACACGCGATATTATCAAAATATATATTAGAAAAAAAAAAAAACAAATATATCGCATTATTTTATTAAAGAGATGTAAAAAAAAAACAGTTACACGCATTATCTCGCTATTCAGGAACCCAGTTAAGACACACCTTCCCCCACTTTTGTCCAATTTTACAGATATCAATCAGTTTTTTTTTTATTATATGTATCTATTGATGTGTTTAAAAATAGCCTACACGTGTTTCGTTCTATGAAATACCCATATGTGATACCGTTAGTGTGTATAATTAACTTATACTCCCTAAGGAAATTACTCTTCTACATTCTTCATATATTATTTTCTAAGAATTTGGTGCAATGGGGCAGGAGTTGACTGTTAACGCGGTTGTAGGTTCGATTCCTATTCAAATGAATGACTACATTCAATTATCTTCACTTCCTTCATTGGGTAATAGGACGAACGTGGCGTTAAAATCCGCTACTCAACACACAACGTCTCAGACATTCGGCAGATAGTGACGAACGGAGTATCTTAACACTAGACTCCTTTTGCCCACTCTGCTATATAGGGAATGAAGGAAAAAATTATTATATATTATTTATTTTTGATTATCTGATATAAATGATAAATTTTGTGTAGTCTTGGATTCCTCTGCTTCGTATATCCTTCTTTATGTAAAATTTGTGTTACTTTAAGATACAATGAGTTATCATCGCAAAGTTCTCTTCATCTTTTACACATGATATCAAAAATTTTTGATGGAACTGATTTTTTAACTTTCACGCGGTTTCGCGGCGCGGTGACGGGACCCAATGCCGCGCTTGAAAATATTAAATATGTCATTTCCTCCAGTGGGAATAGAATCCACAACCTCGTGTTTACAGTAGCGCGTTTGTGCCCCTACACCACGACTAGCAAGAGAACTGAGAAATAACATATATTATAACTATTAAAATTAAAACAGACGTAGAGCGGCGTAAAATTCCGCAACGTGCAAACTCTACAAAAAAAAAACATCTTCACGCTGCATCCCGCACACAGCAGAGTAGACAGAGGTAACCTAGTGTCTATTATTTCCTATTTTTATTTTCCTTCCTTCGGGGGTCGAACTCACAACCAGGCGATTTTACAGTCACACCTTATGCCCTTGCGCCACCACTGGCCTACTCTACATGTCTCGAAAATTGAGAACAAAGTGTCTTAACACTATTCTTACTCTGTTTCATGCGGGATACAGCGGTATGCTAAAAAAATATATTAAATACTACATTCACACGTTTCGTTGCCTCAGTACTGCCATATCTATAAGAGAACGATTATATTCCCATAAAGCGCCGCATTGCCTCCCTCTCCCCTATCTGTTCCGTCTTCATACTGAAAATCGAAGTGCTTATCACATATTAGCTTTTTGTCGTTACTTTGCTTGTATATATTTAAATTGACGTTCCGCAAACAGCAAGGAACATGGAGGGAACCCCCAAAATACCGCCACATTCTGGAGGCATATCGTGTTGAGTATTTGTCTTGTTACTGGAGGGGGAAAACATTAAATATTTCATTTCCTCGAGTGGAAATTGAATTCACAACCTGTCACGTTTGCAGTCGCAAAGTTATGCCATTGCGCAACGACAGAATAACTTTGGCCACTTACATGTATCACATACATTTATCCATGACGGAGGAACCCCAAGAGAGAAAAAAACAACTTATCATTCAATGGGCTCACCATATAGGTTCGCATCAGGTTGCAGCGTGAGAAACTCCGAAAAATAATCTAAGTTTAGGTTAAAATCAAAATTAAGTCAGATTTACGCTGTATCACACATCACGGTAGGCATAGAAAACCTAGTGTTAAGACACTCCGTTCCCCACTTTCCACCGAATTCTGGAGGCATTTCATGCTGAGTGGCGGAAATTTAACGCCGCGCTTTGCCTCGACACCAGAGCGAAGAAATTAAAATATAAATGTCAATAAATATTTCATCTCCTCGAGTGGGGATCGAACCCACAACCATTCGATTTTACAGTAACACTTTGTGCCTCTGCGCCACGACCGGCCCCAAGTTAAGGTAATTACAAAAATATATGAATTATCAATAAAATGTACATCTATATAGACAAATTTTATATATAGATATAAAATTACCTATACGTAGGTAAAATGAAACATAAAAGTAAGTAAGCAAGTCGATAACGATTTTTCAATATAAAGAAATTGGAACGTTATGCGTTCACATGCTTAAGAGTGTGTAAATTGAAAATTTACTTTTAACCTTTCTTTATATTAAAATTGAAGTCGGTTTCTTAAAAATATCTTGATGATTTCTTCTGAGTTGAGTGTAGAGAAGTCTGTTTTTCACCGATTTTAAAAAAGAAGAAGGCAATCAATTCTTCTTGAATGTTTTTTGTATGGCAGATCATTTTTTTAAGTTTATATTGGTTCAGCTCTTTTTTTTGGAATAATCTACAATAAACATTAAGAGTCGGTTCCTTTTTAGGTAGTTTCTTTATTAAATTTATTCTATTTTCTTTTGTTCAATAAATACAAATTTTATATAATAAATAAAAAATAAATAACTTTTGTAATTTTTTGTTTAATATATTTATAACCTTGAAAGCACTTGAATAATTCATTTCTATTTTGTTAATATATTTCTAACCTTGTGTTTATAGGTACAATGACAAAAGCGGACTTTGTTTTTCTTAATCGTTGTTGGAATGAATCGTGAAGAACTTTAATAATTAAAGTTCTTCACGATTCATTCCACACTAAAGATAAAACAATATTTAAAAAAAATAACATAGCGGGACTTGAACCCGCACATCTTGGAAACTACCTAAAAACTGTGACCAATGTTTTTATTTTTTTCAATATTAACATTACTTAGAACTATACTTATTTAAAAATATATCCTAAGTCTGGAATAACACTTCAAAATGTTAAAAATATTACTTAGATCTGTACTTACTTTAATAGATAGAGTTCCTATAAAGATATCAACAGCATAAGTTTATTAAAAAAATAAACAAAAAAAGTTAAATGAGTCTGTTGTGGTGCGGCGGAATAACGTTCGACTGTAAATGCGACGTTTGCAGATTCAATTACCAGTCGGAGAATGAATATCTTATTCCGATAACTAGACGAAGAGCGGCGTTGAGTTCCACCTCTCAATACACAATGTATTAAGAATTTAGCAGTAAATTGAAAACGGAGTGTCTTAACATCATTTCTCCTATGAAGTTAAATTAAAAAATTAAATTAAATTAAATTAGCTTCACGCTATATCCCGCACACAGCAGCGTAGACAGAGGGAACCTAGTGTTAAGACACACCGTTCCCCACTTTCTGCCGAATTCTGGAGGCATTGCGTATTGAGTGGCAGAACTCAACGCCGCGCTTAACCTCGACACCAGAGCGAAGAAATGGAAATATAAATTTAAGTAAATATAATCCTATGAAGTTACTAATCAAATTTACTTTTTAAGCAGGATAAAGCGTGAATATAAAAAAAAGAGAAAAAAAAAAAAAAAAAACAGTTTAATGTGGATACACCCCAAGTTGTTTGAAACGAACTAGAGAAACTTCTAATTAAAGAGGTTTTCTTAACAGTGCTATAGAAACGGTGCTACAAGCATCTTAATGCTTAAGTGAAAAAACTTAAAAAACACGACTAAAATATGTTTTAATTAGCATTTGTAGAATATTTTAAATGAGAATAAAACTGTAAAAAATGTGATTTAAATAGTATTATAAGGTCGTCGTGGTGCAGTGGAACAGCAACTGGTAGTAACTGCGACGGTCGTGAGGTTCATTTCTAGTCGGGGTAGTGAATATGTTGTTTAAAGATTGTTTTTAAAATCACTGCTCTATTTTTGAATTTTCATCTATTTCGAAGTCAGTGTAGATTAGAAGTACAGCTATAAAATGTTTTTTTACTTCACACCGCATATAGCAGGGTAGGCAGAGGGTGATAAAATACTCTATTCTCCACTTTCTACTGAAATCTCAAGGCAGTGACAGAACTCAATTCCGCACTTTGCCTTGTTACCAGAGCGAGGAAAATAAATATTTCATTCATAATAAATAATTTATTTCCCCGAACGGAAATCGATTTCATTACCATTGCATGTACAATCACATGTCATGAGGGCCTCAGTTTGTTTAACATTTTTTTCATCTAAACTGCTATGCTGTGTTCCATAGGATGCAGTACGTACCTAAATAACCAATTTTCTACTCTTCTCTCGAAATGAAGGTGATGCGTATTGAGTGCAACAAGTATTTTAACACAAGGAAATCTTAACATAAAGAGACTTCCGCCTGCTTTACTAAAGATAGATAGACAGTACAAGGGATGTGTGAAGATAAAAAATCCGGTCATGTGCAAGTCGGACTCGTACATCGCGGGTTCCGTACCAATCTCAGGATTGTTTATAAACGGGAACTATAATTTATAAAAATTGATAAACTTAAGATTGCGGAATGCAAACGGTATTCATTTTTTATAATTTGAATTACTATTATAAGTTTGTAATGATTTTTTTCTATGAAATGTCTATATATTTTTACTTTTTGGATTCTTTCCTTTATATTTACTAATAGTCCTCACTTCTTGCCAAATTTCATAATTGTAGGTCCACGGGAAATATCCTATAGATTTTGAATACGCAGGGAGTTTCATACAAAAGCGTATAAAAAACAATGAATAAACAATTGTATCTTTTGATTGTGTGGACTTAGGCTTGTTTTTTTTCTGTTCTTGAAGGGATTTATTTGATAATAATTTCATATTGATATATCTACGCGATCTTGAGATAAATGTTAACGAACGGTCGTAAGACCAACTGTGATCATATAATCCGTTTTCTTTCCTTTTAATGTACGGAACCCTAAAAAAAACAATAAATCTCATGAAAGCAAAAGTTCAAGAAGATGAGATCCGAGGTTGGGGCCATCCGTCTTCTAGTCAATATTAGCTCCGATATTGTTGCTCAATAATTCTCCCCCCACCCTTATTGGGTCAGTTTCCTGTTACCGTCAATATTTACAACGCAATTGATTACAGGTGGCGCAGACATAAGACGTTCAGCATTTTTCATAATTTGATAGTAGATAATTTATTTAGTGGCAGATCACTCTGTTTTTTAATTTTATACTTTAATTTTTTTTACAGAATTAGATAGTAAAAAAAATTTTGAGGTGACAATAAAAAATATTTTAAAATACTTGTTCAACAGCACTCTACATGTATATTGGTTTTTAAATTAAAACGAATAAACAAAGTGGAGTTTAGTTACGACTATAGTAAATTTTGACTGTCACGTCCTTAATGACATTCGTAACGTTAAAAATCGTTTAATATATTAACGCAAGAATCATCAAAATCGGTCAAGTCATCATATTTTTCTGGGTCTACAAATCTATGTAGTATCACATATACATACATAGACTGATAAATACATTACCCTTTCCGTCATTCAGTCGGGTAAAACACTGAATCTCGATGTAAATTGGAACGTTAATATCTTAATATAAAAATCTGAAAGTACCTCCAGTATTTTAAGATTTTTAAGAAGAATGTAAATAATTACATTATCTTACCTTACCTTATATTTTCTCTCTTTCTCTTTTTTCTTTTAAGCAAAACAAGTGATTATTAACATGTTTTTTAGCGTCACGCTGTATCCCGCACACAGTAAGATAGGCAGAGGGAACTCAGTGTTACTCAACGCGGTGCTTTGCCTTGACACGAGAGCGAAGAAAATGAAAATATTGAATATTTAATTTTCTCGAGTGGGAATCAAACCCACAACCTGTCGTGTTAGTCACTGAGCCGTTACGCCGCGACTGGTGCAAAGCATCTGACGGAGCAATAAAATGGAGAACTGCGTTGTCTTTGTCACATTAAGTTCCCTCTACCTACCCTGCTTTATGCGGGATACAGCGTAAAGATGAAAATAAAAAAAAAAAATTTCGGGAACGAGCTTCGCAACTCTCGCGTCCCCGGGACTTTCGCGTTTACAGTAAAAAAATCCTCTAAAAATAAAAAATAAAAACAAATATATATAAAAGAGAGTTCAGCCACTCCTTTCCAATAAATTTTCAATTCAATTCAATTCAAAATATTCTTTATTCAAATAAACTTTTATAAGCACTTTTGAATCGTCGAATGAACATATAACAAAAAATAAAAAGCTACCACCGGTTCGAAAGGCAGTTCTGCTTTCCTCTACCGACCCGGTAAAAAATATAAAGTCTACGCTTCCCCAACACACAATTGATTGGATTCTGTCCACCGAAATTTAATTACGCGCCTCTGAGGCTGCTCTGTAAAGCGGCGTACAAAGCGCTACAAGTTAAACAAGTAACTATCTCTAATTTACCATTATTAGGTAAATCTTGAGAAAGAAGGAAAGGAGAAGGTTGCGGGTTCGATTTCCACTCGGGGGTAATTAAAAAATAAATAAATAATGCCTCTATAATACGACGGAAAGTAGATCTTCTTTCTTTTTCTTCTATACTATGTTTTTTTGCGTACTCTGTTGTATGCAGGATACAGGTTAGAGTGAAGCTGTACAAAAAGGTTTATTTGTCGATTTGAGGACTTCAATGGATGTGGATTCGATTCCCATTCGGGGGCTCCCGATCATTCTCATTTCCTCGCTCTGGTAAGAAATTAAAGCGCGGCGTTAAAATAAGCCACTTAACATGCTATGCTCTCTGGCAAAATTGAATGGATAATAAGAAATGGTATAATTTAGTTTTCTTAGGGCGTTTTTTTTATATTTTAATTATTTTCTAAATAAAATCATAGATTTAATTAAAATATTTTTTATAATACGCTTTAGCATAGAGAAAAAGATCCAGATGTGATTTCTTATACAAGCTTACTTTTCTTATATCATGAAAGTTTATTTTTGATTTTTTAACGAGGTCTTATTTTTATAAAAAGAAAATGAATGGTAATATAAGAATTCAGGTCCTTACCTATGCCTCGCATAAGTATAAGTCATAATCTTAAATCGGTATTAACTGGCAGTGATTCCAGAATTCGACAGAAAATAGGTAAAGGAAGTATCTTAATGGGAACGAAGTGTCTTAACACTGCGCTCTCAGATTCCCTCTGCCTATCCCACTATTTGCGGGACACAACATGGAACAAAAAATGTATATTTCTGACTACGACTTTAAATCATTTTGATATTAACGAAATAATAAATGGGTAAATAATGAAACTTCGTCATTACAAAAATACTTTTATTACTAAAATTTATCAAACTTATCTATATATATAAAAGGACTTGTGCTGACTGACTGAGGTAAGACGCACGCAGAGCCGTAACCGCTGATGGTAGAAACGTGAAATTTGGGCAGATGTTTACTTTCATATTCTGGACATCCACTAAGAAGGGAATTTGAATAATTTTAACCCTAAAGGGATGAAATAGGGGTTGAAAGTTTGTATGGAAAAAAAAAATAATCTGTACCGATTTTTATAAAATTTGAAATTCAGACTCTTAAAAATATTTCATTGAATACGTATTTCATGGTTTTTAAGAATTCACCCCCTAAGGGTTCAAATAAGAGGTTGAAAGTTTATATGGAAAAATCTTTAAATTGCCACCAATTTTTATAAAAAAATAAATTCAGACTGTTAATATTTTATTGAACGTGGTTTTTTTAGAATTCACTTCTAATAAGCGGGCGAAGCCGCACGCGCCCTCTAGTATATAATAAAGGCGCAGGGGCATGTGACTGTAAAATCGACTGGTTGTGGGTTCGAACCCCATTTGAGGAAGTGAAATATTTATTTATATTTATATTTTCATTTCTTCGCTCTGGTGTCGAGGTAAAGCGCGGCGTTGAGTTCCGCTACTCAACACACAGTGTCTCCAGAACTCGGAAGTGGGGACTCGCGGAAAGTGGAGAACGGTGTGTCTTAACACTAGGTTCCCTACCCTGCTGTGTACGGGATACAGCGTGAAGCTGATTTTAATCTCACAAAATAATAATTGGATCAATAATAAAACTTCATTATTACAAAAATAATTTTATTACTAAAACTTATCACACTTATAATAAAGACAACGTTCAAATACATCTAAACATAAATTATACACAGTAAATACAAAAATTTATTAGTTATTTTAGAGTATATATTTTTTTTGCTTTATTACATTAATACAATTTAGAAGGAATAACAGCCATACTTGGTTTAAAATTTAGAATAGTGGAATTGCATAAAGCAAGAAAGTCATATTTTTGATTTTTATTTCAAAAAGTATAATTTTTTAAATTGAAACAAAAATTGTAATTGATTTATTTTGTCATATAACTAAGATAGATATAAATATTACAATTATCACATATTTATTTATACATATTTTTTTTGACTACACAGACAGACAACAGACGATACTGCTGAACTTGGAAAACTGAGGTTTGGCTTGTATATAGATCCAAAAGAATTTAAAAGAAAATAATAAGGCTGGTATAATAACTAAGAAAAGAAACTTCGTAACCTTTTATGGATTCACCATATGTGTGCCTTTAGCGGTGCAGGGTGAGGAGCTCGGAGCAGTTCCTGGGACTCTTTAACCTACACCCTTCTCGAAACAAGGGTATAGGTTAAAGAGTCACTTTGAAATACCCATAAATGCTCACCTTCGCTGTCCAAGCTATTTTTTTTCTAAGTAACCACATTTGTAACCAAATTATTTTATACCGGAAGATAGGCAAAACGGGTTTTAACTGACAGTTAAGAATATTTATTTAAGTAGTTTTATTTTGGGCCTAATTAGACAACATTTCTCTTAAAATAATAATATTAATTTAACTAACGGCGACGTATTCCTTTATAACAGATGACTAGTGATTTAATAATTAGGAAGATATATAATATATACATACATATATAGCTAGATTAGAGAGTGTAGGGAAGTACTGAGAGAGGATTTCTCGAATTTTTTATAAGAACTGGAAAACTGGGCTTTCCAGTTCTTGTGCCTACAAAAACTTGAGAACTATGAACCCACATAGCACTTGAACGTATGGCTTAATGGTTAGAGCGCCTGGTTGGTTGGAGGAGGCGCGGGTTCGAGTCCCGCTGCGTTAAATTTTTTATACGTTTTCTAAATAAGTATTTTTCTTTCCTAAGTGTGGAATGACACTTTAAAAATGTAAAAAAATAATGAGAAGACTTTAGATGGCTACGCTAGCCATCTAAAAAGTAAAATAATGTATTTTTCAAAATTTTTGTATGTTGTTGTCAAGTAAAAAAACTAAGTGATACATTTTATTTTCTATTCCTCGCAAAATAAGTTATACTTAAATTCACTTTTGGCACTGTTTTTTAAATTTATATCTAGTTTTTGTATGAAAAATTCAATTTAGTCTCTATGACCTCGAGGCGCATTCTTTACAGCTAAGGTACAGTGCATACATTTTTAGTAACTAAATATATATAAAAACCTACTTTTTCAGATTAGTTTATTTAGACTAGTTATTAGTATTTCATTTAAAATTTATCTAATTTATTTCAGGAATAAGGTTTATCACCCTATTTCACTGTTTTGATTGAAATAAAGTTTTAAATCGTATTTTTGAGATAAATTATTTTTTTTCCTTAGTTAAAATTTCTATTGATTTTTGATTTCGGTTGAATATTTTTTCAGGGGAAGTTATCGTAACACTTGCCGCTGCTTTTATATGATACGCCAAATGGAATATTTTAAATGATTTACGACATTCAATATATTTTTTTTATAATTTAGATTTGGCACACGAATAAATTCTTTGAGATTGAAATAGATATAAACTATTATATATCATTTACTCACTCTGGTAACAAGGAAAAACGTGCTCTGGCACTTGACACAGAATGTCTCGAAATTGAGTGAAAAGTAACGAAAAGAACGTAGTGTTTTAACTCTAGGCCCCGTCTGCCAACTCTGCTATATGCAGGGTACTACGTGAAGCTTAAAAAAATATAGAAATAGATTTTTGCCAAAGATATTTTATCATTTTCATCCGGATCTTCTGTCCCAGTGTGTAACAATCCTTAAACAACTTTACGCTTTAAGAATCTCTGGTTGATGGATTTTAATATTCATTTGATCATAACATATTTTATGTAAATAGGGTTAAAGGTACCTTTCATAATAAACGTAAAGAAAACCTTCGATGGAAATTTATTTCAGTCAAAATATTCTCTTACATTATTTTAATGTTAGATATTAAAGAATCATTTCAAATCCAAGTTTAATACCATAACACAGTGGGCAAATGTCTGACGATACGATGGTTCTAGGTTTTTTTTTAATCTAATTGTACAATATACGGCGTTAGGTTATATTTATATTAACCGTAACTAATTGAGATAAACAATATATAAAATAAGTGTTCTAAACACCCATATTCTCGAGAATTTGAAATAGTCATTTGCCCTGGATTACATCGTCTGACTGTAAATGCGACAATTGTTGGTTCGATTTGTTTTTTATTTATTTTCTCGCTCTGAAAAAAAAACAAAACGTGACGTTGTGCCTCGTCACTTAACATACAACTCGAAAAAATGTAAAATTATATTAATTTGGCAACTTTATTAATATACATGTACTAAATTTATGATTTATGTACAAGTAAAGTGAAAAATGTAGTGACGCTTCACTACGGTATTCATTCTTGCTATATGCGGAAAATGGGATTATTATTACAACAAGAAATACTTAATTTAATTTTTAATAAGAAAAGTATACATATAACAGTTATTATTAAATTATATCAATATTTTACATTTATTACTATGAATTTGAAATGAGTTAATAAAAATTTTACTGTACATTTTGATCACTGTCGTCTTTCATTTTACAAAATATACAAAAATTATTATTTTCTAATGTCTATAATACTACTTTGGTCAAGATGAAAGATTGTTTTAAATTTCATATTATTATGTAGATTTTATGATAACTTAATAGCCCACAAGTGGTTGTACTCGATCAGTACTATTTATGGTAAAAATACATGTATATATCTTTAGTTACAAATTCAAATCCAAATTTAAGAAATCGGTTCATTTGTGTATTGCCTTATGCATGATATAGTCAATGAAAAAAATATTAGAATTAGAACCTTTTTTCGTGAACATCAAGCATTACTATGTTATTTTATTTAAAAAGAAAATAAAAAATATAAACCCATCAGTTCGACCACTCTAGAGATAATCAACCACAATTTAGTTTACAATTCGATTAAAAGAAACATTAACATTATGAATATGAACACTAAAATTTATGATAATATCGATCCTTAGGCTTTTGCACTGTCTGAAATCTTTGATTCACTGCTTTTATCCTTTTCAGAATAAAAAGAATTTTCAATTTCTACATACCTACATATATTTTATGACAGTAACTTCCAAAAATCCTCAGACAGCGACAAAAGAAATATCAAGTGTCATTTATTACAAATTTCCTTAAAACTAAATTTCTAAAATTTCATTTTAATTTTAAGAATTACTAAAATTTTAAATATCTAATTTAAAAAACATCAACTTTGGGGTTTGAGTTAGGTTTAGTAAAATCCAAGATTATTTACAATCAATAAGAGTAGTTATTGGGGCTGTCATCGTGACAGTCCACACTCGTATCAGCCGATACATCGATTACATTACAGTTGATTACATCATTCGAATCAATATTTTCGATTATATCGGTTTCTATGTTATGATTATCATTTTCTTCACTATTTACATTATCCCTATCTACATCACTATACGATATTACATTGTCTTTCACTGAATCAGTTATTGATTCTCGTTTTTCAATTATAACATCGAAATTTGGTTTATAATAGTCCTCTTTTTTTCCATTTTTAGGTAAATCTGGGGGCCTCACTGTTGATAGGGTATTGGAGAGATACGATGATTGTAAATTGTAACCTGGTAATAATTTTGGTTGTAAGGGTAGCATAAGATCTAAAGAACCAGTGGTTGCAGGTCTCGGTTGCAGGGGTGGAGCAGTCATTAAGGGTGGTTGTAAAGACGCCAAAGAGATAGCGCCGCACTGCGTGTTGATTATTGGACTCTCGACTGAAATAAATTATAAAAATTCATTAACTTAAACTATTTTAGGAGGACAATTTATATATTTATTTTTATGTTGTCCAATTATTTAAAATAGAATAAGTAATATTTTACTTATGTATGTACTTACAAATGTGGTTAATATTCACACTTTTTTCCGTCTGTTCAGCTTAAATCTATTAAAGGTGAAAATTTTATTAAAAAAGCAAATTGAAGCTTTATGCATTATAAAATAACTTTTTTGAATATATATTTATTTAACTAATACCTCTTTCTAAAGATGGTTCAATTAAAAGTTAATTTGTTTAGGAGTTGTAGGTTTGTGGGAGGGTGATGCATACACTATAACTAGAGGTTGCTTGGATTTACCTATAGGTGCTCTAGCCTGTAAAGGTTGTGTGACCGGAGGTCGAAGCAAATTTGATGGCCCCTGAAGTGCTAAGCTAATCATATTCATCCCGTTTACACCTGAAATAAATGAATTGAATATACAAAAAAAAACATAGTTTTATTCTTGTTATTTCTTAATTGATGAATTATCAATATTTTGAGGCCAGTCGTAAATACCTATATATAACATAAATCTGTATTTCTTACATCTTTCACCTATGTTACCAATTAAATAATAAAGTTGAGTCATCTCCTCTATATTCTAAGTATTCGAGTATGTTTTGGGACCAACGATATAAAGTCCACCGATGTAATTTTCATTTTCCATATTTATTTAAATTGATCAATAATAATTCAACATTGCGCTAAGTGCTTATTAGAATATTTTTTCATAAGATAATTGAGACAAAAAAATACTACCTTTTTAAAAGAAACTGCCCTCTATATAAAATAAAACGAATTATCTCACCAAATTTGCTGTTAGCTGGTAGTTCCTTTAGTACTACAGGATGTTTGACAGCATTCACTCGTCTGTTAGAGGCGCTGGCGTCGCGTTTCCTTCTAGGCTGCTCCACTGGGAGGACTCTACGCCTCTTCTTTGGCAGTTTTGATCGAGCCTGTCGATAGATGGCGCTAATTTTAATATTATATAAAATGTTTTCTAGAATTATATGTTTTTAATATACTCCATATTTTTATTTACTTGACTAGTAAAAATGTAAATTAATTATAAATAAATTAGCGGAGCTCGCATGGCTAGCAAGCTTATTTATTTTAAATATAGAATAGAATGGAATATACTTAATTGCACACATAAATCAAAGAAATATATAAAATGAAATATATATTTATAAATATAATTTATTATAAGTATATAAAAAATGTTTTGTTCTTTTCTATCTGCCGTGTGCACACGGTAAACACGGTTTTTCCCGCGTAAATCCCTATCCCTGAAAAGTAGCCTTTATGTTGCTTCATAGCCCCCTTTTTCGGCCATAAAAATCGATTAAGCTCTTCCAGGGATAAGGAAAAGGGTAGTGTTTGTTTTTCTATTATTATCCTATAAATAACTATATGCACTTGAAAAAACAGAGTTATTTTGAAATCATAGGGATTTCAATTTTGTGTTTATAATATTTGAGTATGTAATATTTGATTTTTCCATTTATCTTAATTTTTTTGTAGTATAATATTCAAGATATTTCGAATATGTATTTTTAGTGGTTAAATAAAATAAAAAAAAATTATAAGTTGATCTCTAAAGTAAACTATTGAAAAGAGTATTTATAAGTGTTAGCAAACTTGTAACCACTATCTTACAATTATATCGTAGCAGTCGCGTAGCACTAACATGTGACCGTAGCACTTGGACGTTGTTCAAGATTTGATTGTATTGATTTGAACGAACATATATAAATATATATAGTGTGTGTTTTGTTTTTACTTACGATATAATTTATACTAAAAAGACTTGAGGCCAGTCGTGGCGCAGTGGAACGAGGTGTGACTGTAAAATTGACTGGTTGTGGGTTCGATCCCCACTTGAGATGAAATATTTGTTTAAATTTATATTACCATTTCTTCGCTCTGGTGTCGAGGCAAAGCGGGGCGTTGAGTTCTGCCACTCAACACACAATGCCTCCAGAATTCAGCAGAAAGTGGAGAACGGGGTGTCTTAATACTAGGTTCCCTCTGCTTACCCTGCTGTGTACGTTATACAGCGTGAAGCAGATTGATTTTTTCTTTACAAAAGTAAAATGTCATCTTGGTGCAGCAGACCAGCACCAGACTGTGGATGATGACTATATTGATTTTAGTTCAATTCCCAATGTCTGAATTAATATTGAAAATCGGAGAACGGAGTATCTGACACTCGATTCTCTTTGCTTTCCAAACTAAAAATAATAATTTTGTACTTAAATTTCAATTAAAGCGATTCGCGCTTGCAATATATTGTCTATTGTATGGCGTCATATCATCTTATATCTAATAGATAAAGTGCTTAAGTAATTGTTAAGTAAGTACTATCTAAATTCAATACAATTTTACTTAACAAAATTATGTTTTTCTACTGCAAGTTACTGCAAGAATTTGATAACACGAACATGGCAATATATTATGCTTCGATGCATTTTTATTAGAAAATTTTATACATAAAAGAGAAGCGAGAAGGACAGTATTTTATTTATAAATTTAATATTTTCATAAATTAAATCGGTCGTGGTGGAGGTGTTCAAGCGTGCTACTGTAAATTGAAGATTGTGAGTTCGTTACCGACTCGAGGAAATTAAATATTTATTTTTTCATTTCTTTGTTCCGGTAACGAGGCAAAGCGTTGAGTTAGTTTTGCCACTCAACACGCAATGCCTCCAGAATTTGGCAGAAAATAGAGGACACAAGTGTCTTAATGCCTACGGAGTGTCTTAACACGTAAAGAAGTTAAGACATTCCGTTCCACAAAAAAAAATCTTGCATAGTATTAAAATAAAAATTTCTCTTCACAAACTCTACAAAAATATTCCATAACGGACATGTAAAGAGACTTCGTCAATACTATCAATATTCCAGCTACAAACTTTATGATAACATCTTATTTACGCGTTCATAACTTTATTTATGTGGAAGTTTGAAAGCTTTCATATAAAAGCTTCTTGTTTGTCATTAAATCGTATTCACTTAAACTAATGCACTTAGACGATATTAAATTATCATAGCGGGTTCGAATTTGTGTGATGTAATTTTAATAATTTAATTTTAGTTTCACGTATTCGTACACATCGCAGCGTAGGCAGATTGAACCTAACCTTTAATTAAGACATATCCATTACCCAGTCAACATGTAATCCTTCGAAATTCTGTGGAAACTGGAGAACGGAATGATTTGACACTAAATCTTCCCTTTGCCAATAATGTTGTCTATATACGAGATATTACGTGAAGCCATTTTTTTCTCGGAAATTTTAATGAAATTTAAATTGGAAAAGCATTTTAAGTTATGTAGTCCACGCAAAAGAAATTGCGAGATGAAATTCATTTATATACCTGTATAAAAAAAAATATATTAAAAATATATTTTTAAATAATAATTCATACATTTTGACAACTCTAATACAGGTCCTATACAAACAAGAGTTTACCCCGAGGGCCTCACGGTGTGTTTGTCAAAGGTTGTTCTCGAATAGAATAACATGAAAATATTTTATTTCAGTAAAATCAATGGGCATGGTTCCTAATTCGACTTTTGTCGATTAATTTTAATGAAAAAAAAAATACCATGTATTATTTAGGTACAAGCCTACATTTATGTTATTTATACTAAGCGTTAATCTCAGGAACTACTAGTGCGAATTATAAAAAAAAATGTCCATATGTAACTTCTTATCTATACATATATTCTATATATATTATTTGTCCACTCAGAACAGCTGAACCGATTTTTTAGTACACTGAAAGACACTGGAGCAACATATAAGCTTCCTTTTATTTCGGAATTGTCGTGTGATTGGAATTGAAGCCATTAAAGAAATGATATTAATATCTTCCCCTAACTGGAGATCGAAGCCACAACTATCGAGTTTACAGCACCACTTTGCCACGGTGGCGTCATCAGATTTTTTTCTAATACATCATGGCCTCGTATACTTCCCTAATACTAAAACAGATATAAGGACCTCTACAATTTATTTTACATCAGAATAACCAATTTTCCAAACTCATTTATAATAGATTTAAAGGTACACGAATCTTACAATTTTCTCGGTATTACGGTAACATCCTACAAAAGCCCGTAATGAAATAAAATGCCTGAATATACTGCTTATGTTATTTTCCACTTACATCTGAGATATGGAAACATACGGGATGATTTGGGTTTATTTTTTTAATTTTTAATTTGGTAACTTAACTTTACTTGAGACCTTGATGCCAGTAAGGTTGTGGGTTCGATTCCCACTTGAGGAAATTAAATATTTAATTAATAATAATACTTTCATTACCTCGTCCTGCTAACGAGGCAAAGTTAAGTTCCACCTTTCAACATCCAATACTTGCAATACTCGGAGTAAAGTAGGGGAAAGGGATGTTTCAATATTAGGTTCCCAGGTTCATTCTGCCTACCCTGCTGTGTATGGTATGTTAAAATACATATCTGGCTTAAATATTCTTCTTAATAAATAGTCAAACGTTCCGTTTTGCCATTTTTGACAAAATTTAGCAATTCAGATTTAGTTGGAAGCTATAACGAGAAGAATTTCACATAGACGTCATGCCGGTGTGCGTTATGTTATCTATGTATAAAACACGAAGCCTATAAGACCTCAAACGCACCAGCTGCAAGTTCTCAAAAATAAGTCCGACAATGAACGTGCTAAGCCTAAACATGGGTCTCAAGTCAAAGGCACTGCTCTGAGCTCTTCACTTAGTATCAGCTTCACGCTGTATTTCGCATATAGCAGGGTAGGCAGAGAGAATAAAGTGATAAGACACTCCGTTCCCCACTTTCCGCCGATTTTTAGAGGCATTTCATGTCAAGCGGCGGAACTCAACGCCGGGCTTTTGCCCTCGTGTCAGAGCAAAGAAATTAAAATATAAAAAAAATAATAATTCGTTCCCTCGAGTGGGGATCGAACCCACAACCGTCGCGTTACAGTCACACCCTTGCGCCCCTGGGCCACGACGGCCACTTAGCTCGGTAAAATATAACTCCGTATATTTACATAGCAGCGCGAGGGAAAAAAGGTGATAGGTGAATAATAAGGGATACATTCTTATTAGGTAAGTGGAAACGGTAATGACGTACTTACTCAATTTGAAGAATTTTACATTACGGATATCATTTATTTTGTGTTTGTATTGAGAAAGATCATTTGTTCCCATATTAATAGCTTTTTTAGTAATTTTATATTGTAGGGGTATTGTACAAGAATTACATATCTAAGCGTGTATATAATAAATGATTTGAATATTAAGACTCGCCACGTCATAACCCACGATATTTTAAGAGGCAAAGTTTATAAGGCCAGTCGTAGCGCAAGGGCACAAGCGTGTAAAGTGTGTAAACCGTGAAGAAAACCGGTTGTGGGCTCGATTCCCGCTCGTGAAAATTAAATATTGAACATTTTCATATGTTTTTTTTTTTAATTTTTATGGATAAGGACAAGGCAAACGTGCGTGCGGGTCACCTGATGGTAAGTGATCACCGCCGTCCACCACCCCGTGAAACGCCAGAGGAGCTGCAAGTGCGTTGTCGGCCTTTACGGTGGGCTGGGCGCCGGAGCCCGACATTACCTGATGCGAAACGCAGTGGCATAAAGCCACTACTTCACGCCGGTTTTAAATGCCGGGGGTGGTAACGATCCGGTCGAGTCTGCCCACGCGTGTTGCCATTGCTGGCGACGTGACTCTACCACACGTACTTTAGTCGCCTCTTACGACACCACGAGTACCAAGATGATCCGATTCTAGGCTGGGATCACACAGCACATAAGTTCTGGTGTCGAGGCAAAACGCGGGTTTGAGTTCCGCCACTCAACACGCAATGCCTCCGGAATGAGGTGGAATGTCTCTTAACACTAGGCTCCCTCTGACTAACCTGCAACAAGCTTGAAGGTGAAAAAAATATATATAAAAAAAAGAAGCGGGCGAAGCCGCACAGCGGCCACTAGTAATATAATACACAAATATCAATTTATACGTTCACAAATGACTAACACGCGCAGATTTAATCAAAGGTGGCGCAAATTGCCCGCTCCTAACTAATTTACGAGCGTCTCGTTCCCGCAAACTACCACGTGTTCAAGAACATGGAGGACAAATTAGATGGAGAAAGAGAAAAAAATCTATAATTTAACACTAATAGTAAATGGATCTATGAATTTACTCGTATGTTCTAATCTCATATATGAGAAGTTACAAAAGTTGTAGTATTTTTTTTTGTCAGCTTCACGTTGTATTTCGAAAGTACCAGGATAGGCAGAGAAAATTCCATGTAACGACATTTTGTTGTGACACTCTCTATCTTAATTTGAGACGTGAAAAAAAATAAATAAAAATGCACACAGCATTTTTATTTTTTTTAGTTTTCGACGTGTACCGCACAAAGTACGATAATCAAAAGAAACCGAATATTAAGACTCTATTCCCCATGTGCGACTCATTTTCAAAGTGCCACGTACTGTAAAAACTAATTAATTTCCCCTATCGGGAAACAAACCTTCAACCGTCGCGCTTACAATCAGATGCTACGCCCACGACACGACGGCCTGAATTTTACGTAAGTATATTAATAGTACAACATAAACAGGCAGAAGTAGATTCGACGCCAGTCATGGCATAGGGGCACCGGCGTGTGAATGACGACAGATCGTGGGTTCGATTCCCGCACGAAGAAATTGCTGGTGTCAAGCTCTACTACTCAAAACGCAACGCCTCCAAAAATCAGCGGAAAGTGGAGAATATGTAGAGCTTAATAGGAATGGGGAGTGTCTTAACACTATGTACAAATTATTGAAAATTAAATTTTCATTTCCAAGAGAACATCCATAGTAAGGTATTTCTATAAAGGTATTACGTGTGATCAAAGTCGTTGGTAATGTTTAAGTGGCGCTCGGAATTAGTCCCTTAATTTAGTACTCTTACTGCTTGATTAATTTAATTGTACACTTTAATTGTTAGAAATAATGAAAAATAAAATTCTTGCTTTTTATCGTAATGCAGTGTGAATTTTTCCATTTTTCATGTAGTTTTTCACGCTGCGAATGTTCTTGTCAGAGTTTGGAAATGAGAATAATTTAAATATAATCATTCCTCCGTATCGCAAGCAGCACTTTTACAGCCGCAAGTTTGTGTCCACAAGTGACGGTTGTGGGTTCAATTGACACTCGGGGGCTTAAATTCCGGAGCGAGGGCTCTGGTAACGAGAAAAAGCGTGGCGTTTAGTTCCACCACTCTACATTCAAGGCCTTCAGAATTAGGCGGATAATGGGAAACAGAACTGTTGTAATAGAGAACGGAGTGTATTACACTAGGTTTCCAGGTTCCCTTTGCCTATCCTCCCAGAGACATCTCGACTGCCTCGACGGCCCCATATTTTTTTATTT